>CATIWF010005621.1:0-24785 GCA_949630135.1 Balakata baccata | reverse complement strand
CTGTTTCCCCCTCTCTGCCGCAACGCCATCCTTTCCACCACATCACTAAATTAGCTGTTTCGTTTATCACTCTTAAGATTGAAGTCCCTGTAGCTGTTTCGGTAAGTTGTTTAGCTGTTCTCGTTTTGTTTCTTAAACTTTACTGTTTGAGTTCTGGGTTGCTATTTGAACTTTGAATGTTTTTATCTGGGTTTTTATAATTTGAGAGATTTATTCTTGCCGGAGGTGGTTATACAATAATTTGGGTCTGAGAATTGCCTGTGGTATTCACAGAAATGGACGGTGGAGGTTTGCCAAAATAAAATAGCATAACTGGACTTAGTTTTTTGTTTGTTCTCTTCAAACTGTGGTTCTGTCCATAATAAACTTTCATTTTTGGTTTAATAGTTTTGGTATATTTTTGAACTGAAGCACTGAACTTCCTATGTCATGCGTCAGTGCTTTTTATCTCTTATTTTATAGCTGCTGTAGCTTTTTTATTTTTTATTTATAGGGTATATAATATTAAAGTGAAGATGGTGAAAAATAAAGAGAAGAAGGTGAATGTGTCTGGTAAGCCGAAGCATTCACTAGACACAAACCGTAGCAATGGAACTAGCAGTGGCTCAACGCGCAGTGCTGCCACTGTGCGCCGCCTCAAAATGTACAATACCAAGCCTAAGCGTGACAGCAAAGGGAAAATTTTGAAGAATGAATTACAATCCAAAGACCTACCTAATAGTCGCATCCAACCTGATCGTCGATGGTTTGGTGAGTTTTCTTGGCGAGGGTTTTTCAAGTCCTTGGGTTCTGTTGATTGGTCATGTTGAACTGTAGATATTCATCTTTTCAAGTGATATAATTGTCTTCTTTATCTTTGGCTTGTAGTTTTTCCCCCATATATCTCTTAGAAAAGTAATTAGCAGGAAATATTTATTGCTTAGCTTTGTTGTAGGAAATACACGGGTTGTAAATCAGAAAGAGCTTGAATTCTTCCGTGAAGAGCTCCAAAGTCGGATGTCAAGTAGCTACAATGTCATTTTGAAGGAGAGAAAGCTGCCACTATCCCTCCTAAATGACCATCAGAAAGTATGAACTTTTTTAATTATTTGTTGTTGTAAATGTAGAGCTCTCTTTATTACTTCGTGCAAATGTAGAACAGGTTGATGTTTTGAGCAATATGTTGCAATTTATTTTTTTAAATGCTGGTATACATTTATGTACATATGCTGACATGCAAAACGAATCAAATTAGTATATGCTTTAAAATCTAGTCCATTTCTCGCTCTTAACTATTTAAGTATTTAGTGATGGTCTCTCTGTGAAATGCATGTTTTCAAATGCATTGTTTATGATTTCTAACATGGTCTCACTAGTTTCCACACCATTATTTAAAATTTTTCTGCATTGCATGGTCGCAAAAATTACGAAGTTTTGCATTCTGATATACTGTTCCTCTTTCATGTTTTTAATCTGTGAAGCAAGCCAGAGTACATCTTCTTGATATGGAGCCCTTTGAGGATGCATTTGGACCTAAGAGGAAGAGGAAGCGCCCAAAGCTTTTGGCAGCAGATTATGAGTCTTTAATTAAGAAAGCTGATGGCTCTCAGGGTAAATGAACTGGTTATTTTTCTTTTCTTTGGGAAGTGGGGAAGCAGGGGGTCTGTTCATTTATCTATTACCTGTCTTTTCTCCATTTCAGTGTAAAGGGTATTTTTCCTTTTGATGTATTTGTCTGATTATGTGTTGTGGTGATGCTAATGAATAAAGAGATGTAGTGCTGAATTTGTTTTCTGATGTTTCAGATGCTTTTGAGGAGAAGTATAGTACTTTTGAATTTGCGGAAGGAAGTGAAGAAGATGGGTTAAGGGACCTGGTTCGGCACACAATGTTTGAAAAGGGACAGAGTAAACGTATATGGGGTGAACTCTACAAAGTTATAGATTCATCAGATGTTGTTGTCCAGGTTATTCTATTCTCCTTGGCTAAACAAAAGAATGTTTACTGTCTATTATCTTCAATGTTGAAGAAGCATATAATACTGATAAAAAACTTAAATGTCTTATATAAAATTTTATTTTACTTTTTGGATACTCTTAAAAATATGACGTGCAATATCATTATTGGATTGCTGGACCTATGTGTAGTGCTGCTATGACCTTTGCAGCCTGTGGAGTATGAGATGTGTATCTTGCTTGGAGAGTTTGAATTCTAAGTTTCTAACTGTCATTTGCATATGCTCTTCTGTCATTTTCCAGGGCTCTTATCTCTCTCATATATATATATATATATATATATATATATAAGTCCTTATCAAATAGAAATCCATTCAGTTGCTTGGAAGAATACTCAAGTTTTTTTTTTATTTCTTTGGTATAATACAGGTTTTAGATGCCAGGGACCCCCAAGGCACTAGATGCTATCATTTAGAGAAGCACTTGAGAGAGCATTGCAAGCACAAACACATGATTCTTTTGTTAAACAAGGTCAGACATGTTTCTACTCTTGGCCTTGTTGCCGGGAGTTTTTCTTCCTCTCTGCGTGTTCACTGAGTAACTCTGTACGCATTTGTTCCAGTGTGATCTTGTACCGGCTTGGGCTACAAAAGGGTGGTTAAGGATATTATCTAAGGAATACCCTACTCTAGCATTCCATGCAAGCATTAATAAGTCTTTTGGAAAGGTACAGTAATATAAATAAATCTTGAAATTAGATGGAATATTTTTGTTTGGATTCAATGATATCCTTGATGGTGTGTTTATTTTGTAGAATCCTACAGTCTGGAGCATGTTGTACGTATATACTTTTAGCATTTTTCTTAAGGATAATATTTGTTCCATAACATAGTTTCACGCTTATACTGTGCTCTTGCAATTTCCCATCTGTTTTGTCTTCAATAACCCTGCATATTATTGAGGATCATAGTTGTGCTAGAAAAAAATTGATAAGGCCTTCGGTTTTTCTTCTTTCAGGATTGTAAAATCTGTAATCTGTATCTTGTTTTCTATCTACTTGTAATTTTGCTTTATCATGTTATGTTCTAATTTCAGTCCTTGTATAGTAATTTGGATGTCTCCATCCAAATTTGTCTTTGCTTTATCATGTCTGAATTTTCAGTCCTTGTATGGTAAATTAGATGTCTGCATCCTAATTTGTTTAACTACTTGTTAAATTCAGGGTTCTCTTCTATCTGTATTGAGACAATTTGCCCGCTTAAAAAGTGACAAGCAAGCAATATCTGTGGGGTTTGTGGGGTATCCCAATGTTGGAAAGTCATCAGTTATCAATACACTTCGCACCAAGAATGTAATATTTCTCTTCACCTTTTATTAATTCTACATATAAGTTGAGGCAAGCCATCCAGTTGGTTTTATATAATTGAAAATTTTATTAATTTATTTATTTATTTTTAAAGGTCTGCAAGGTTGCTCCTATCCCAGGGGAGACTAAGGTCTGGCAATATATTACATTAACAAAGCGGATCTTCTTGATTGACTGCCCTGGAGTTGTTTATCAGAATAGTGACTCTGAAACAGATATTGTGTTGAAGGGTGTGGTAAGCCTCTTGTCTGTAGGCTTGCTTATGTGTTATGACTTATGTGGTACAGGGGCAGTAAATCAACTTTAATTCTCTATCTTGTTTTGGTGTTGGGTTTGATGATTTAATAACTTCTCTTTTGTTTGGTGGGACTCAATCTGTTACTGATAAAAAAAAAAAAAAGAAACTAATAGTAAATGAGAAATGCTTCCTAATTTTGTACAACATAAAATCGAAAAGTAAGCCAAGCGGATCCATAGTTTTTTCCATTCCCTGTATGCTTACCCTTGCTTTCAAACCTCATAAAAGTAAATATTTAGCTGCTCACATTTGTCGATGATTGGGGCCCTTTACAGGTACGTGTGACAAACTTGCATGATGCTGCTGAACACATAGGAGAAGTCCTGAAACGTGTCAAGAAGGAGCATCTTGAAAGAGCATATAAAATAAAAGACTGGTGAGCAATTTTTGGTCTATGATTGCTGTATTTTGTTTGAATCAAGTGTTTAGGTCCTCTAAATGTAAATGGGTCTTCGGAGCATTATGTCCTTTCCTGGATTTTGTACTTGCTATGATCCATTGTCCTCATAAGATTTGCATCCATAGCAATTTGTGTCAATTTTAACAATATAAAAGCCTGTATTGACTTTGAGATGATGAACATTGTTTTGCTTTAAAATCTGTTGGATCAAACAAAAAGAAAGGGTTATGGAATCTGAAATAATATATGCAAAAACTTTTTGCATTTTACCTCAACTGCTTGTGCTGTTGATTGTATGAAATTTTCGTCAAACTGAAGAATTTATTTATATGCCGAGAAAAATGAATATTTAATTTTTTTTTTCTCTGTGAGCATTTCTTCTGTTGCTGGAGGACTTTTTCTAGCCTAGTGTTGGCATTTTTAATTGCTACTCTTTTAGTACAGAAGTGCTGTGAATAATCTATCATGGCTTTTCCATTTCAGGGATGATGAGAATGATTTTCTGGTTCAGCTTTGCAAACTAACAGGGAAACTTTTGAAGGTATTTTTCATCTTAAAGTGCTTGATATACCAAGCTCTGTAATTTTTAAGCACCTCTTGGTTATCAGATATATGCATGTTATAAGTACAATAATCTAATTGGGTGGTTTTACAACATTGCTGAACTAACAATAATGAGAATACGCCATATTTATTAAGTTTTTAGAGTATGTTCAGGATCAAAGGAGGTCAATATTATCTTTTAATGATGAATCCAAACACCTAGAGTGTGCGAGCAGAAACCTTAGAAAAATTAAGTATACACGATCAAAAAACTTATGTTCTATTTCTAATGAGTTTTCTGGTGCTTTTTACTTAATGGTCTTAATATGTTTATTTAATAATTGGGGAGTATTTTTGTCATTTTTGGCATTGTTGGATTATATCATTATCAGATTCTTATTTGAGTCTTTATTAATCTAAGAAGACATTGTTTCCTTTGTAGTCTTTTTGGGAATCCAAATCCTTGAGAGGATTAGTACTAGTACAAGTCCAATTTCTTATAGGTCTAGGATCATTTTGAGTCTAGAAATACTAACAGTTGTAATGTTTTAATTCAATTTTCAATCAATCAATCGCTGCTTTTGAGTTGATACTAGATTTGTATAGGAACCTTAGGTGTGATTCCTAGGAAATTGTGCTATGATGCTTAGAAACTTTTTCTTTAATTTCTTTAATTTCTACCATAATCCAGCCTCTTTGATTTTTCACTCTTTATTGAATTTGTATCCATTCTAGCAATTGTATAGGATAAATAACATCAACCTTGCTAGCTGTGACATCTGTAAGCTACTAAGCTGACAAGACTTTTTTAGTTACTTCTAAGTTTTATATTTAGGCTGAGCCAGGGAGAGTGAAGAAAGGGAATAATATTGGTACTAGCATAAACTGAACTACTCTAGGTTGTATGTTTAGGCTGAGCTAGGGAGAGCTATGTTACTTGGACACGGATACATACCTAGAGGTCCAACTCATTTTTTAAAATTTAGGGTACGTGGGTACGGCTAAAAAATATCCAAAATTAGGGTATGAGTACTGAAATATGTCTATATATAAAAATATAAATATTTTAAAAGGATTATAGGACCTTGATCTTGGTTGAGAATCTAGAAACACTCAAGAGGGTTCTAAATAAGATACAAACTCTTCTTGATCTCCTTGAATTTTATCAATTTTTTTTTTATGTAATTTCATCTTCAAGTATATCCTCTTGAACAAAAGCTTTGCTCATATTTATATGAAACAACTATGTGATAAAATTCCGTAGCAAGCTGTAGGTATAGCGCTAGGAGAAATTAGAATTACCCACTTTTAAAGTGGAGAGTCCAGTACGTAATCCATACCCATACCAGTGTCATACCTGAAGGGTACATGTACTTCTTAAAAAATGAAGTGTCCAAGTAGCATAGAGGGAGATTGAAGAAAGGGAATAGCATTTGTACTGCCATAAACTGAACTACGTATTTGAGTGGGGTGTATTATCCATAATGGAACTTGCAAGACAATTATAGAGCATTTGGCAGTTGAAACAGAAGAATTAATGGATTGCTGTTTGGCTGGATAGGATAGATCAATGCAGCAGCAGAAAGGAGCATGAATCCTTTGAATAGTGTGCACTGCAGTGAATAAGAACTCAGGTCCATACCCGTGAGTGGTATGAGTGGAGTCTAAAGTTAAAATAATAGTTGCAGAGGTCAAAAGGAGCATCAGTATGACATCTTTTCTAGCAATGGAATAGTGGTTCTGAAAAATTGCTTTGGAGACAACTGGATGAATCTGCATTGTTTGGTTAATAGTTGAGTAACAGTGATATTGGCACAATCACTTATTACTACTTAGTGGTGAGGCATCTATATTTAATTATCTAGCCATGAGTCTGAAGCTGATATAAGATGCCTTGTGACATGGTGGGTGCTCTTTAATGTTTAAATAATACGTCTTTCATTGGCTGGTTTCATAAAAATCTCATGTAAATATATTTGAAACTTGGTTGATGACAAAAAATGCCAGCTTTGCCAAATTCATAATGGTAGCCTCATTTTTGAAGATGTGTTATTGTGACCAAAATTCTTCATGTATCGGTTACAATTGGAGCCAGGTGGAAAAATCACTCTCTGGATTATGATAGGGCCATTTTCTCTCATGTAATATTGCTCCATTAGAGCCAATTGAGCTTTATTGGGCTTAGCATTGGATAAAAATGGTTACAATTGGAGCCAGGTGGAAAAATCACTCTCTGGATTATGATGGGGCCATTTTTTCTTATGTAATATTGCTCCATTAGAACCACAATTGAGCTTTATTGGGCTTAGCATTGGATAAAAATGGTTCTTTCACTTAATAAGTGCTATTTTTATGGTATCGCATGGCTAGAGAGATGTTAGACCTTGGCTTAAGTTGTAATTGATACATGAAGTGTTTAGGTCAATAAATGTATTTTCCAGAAAGTGGCTGCGTGTAAATTTGTTTAAAGCTGGTATTTATATTTTTGGCAAACTTTTGGTGCATACTTGGTTAACATCATTCAATAATTAAATTGCAACTATTAATAGAATAACTGTTTGCAGTATAATACAAATTTCCTGTCTATCTTAGCTTTAGGAAAAATGAAGGTTTTCACCGATATTTATTGATTGTGTGCTTCAAATATGTTTTGTTCAGGGTGGTGAACCAGATTTGATGACTGCAGCAAAGATGGTTCTTCATGACTGGCAGAGAGGTAGAATACCTTTCTTTGTTCCTCCTCCACGGCAGGATGATGACTCTGCTCAGGAACCTAATACATATGGTGTAGATATGGAGGCTGAGGGGGATAGTAATAAGAAATCAACAGCTCTTAAAGCCATAGCAAATGTCATTTCGTCCCAGCAACAAAGAAGTGTCCCTGTTCAAAGGGATCTATTCAGTGAGAACGAGTTAAAGGGTGAGGGAAATGACGTTGATATACCTGAGCAGCCATCGGAAGAGGAGGATGAGTTTCTGACTAAAGATGAAAGAGACGAGGAAGATCAAGTGGATGATTCGTAGTTCAACTTAACTCTTTTCTTTGTGTTCCCTCCTTTATGGTCTCATTTTAGAGAGGTCAAAGCAGTTTTGAATTGTACTGCATTTTTGTTAAATAGTAGATTATTATTACTGCCACTGAACATGAGCTCATAAATAAGCGAATTTGGAACTTCGTTTTTGTTCAAGTTAAAAAAGGTCTCGTGGTACATGGACAATCAGATGTCTTTTGATGTCTACCTTCCTCACCTTTCAATTCAATATCAAATTGTGGTGTTATTGCTGACTACTGAGCACTGAAAATTCGTAAAATTATATGAATTGTTGAGCATGGAGATTTATTTTTGTTAGATGTGTATAGCAACTTCATTGAGCTAAATGATATTTTTCATGTCCTCTATATACACTGTTTAGTTGGCTCAAACCAAAGTGCATCTATATATAACGAAGTGACAAATACCGTCAATTGATTGAAAAAGTAAAAAAGCTACTAGTATATGGATATACAATGACCAATTATATTGATATTTAAACTTGAAATTTGTCAGGCTATTTCAGGGCTCAGTTTTAATAGTTAGACTAAGTTCTGGTAAAAATTCTTATATAAATTAAGTCAACTATATTATTTATAGATTAATTTAATCATTAAATGATATGTGAATGCATATTATATTTATTTCAACTAATAAGAATAAAACAATTAAATGTAGAGGAATTTACGCAAAAAACTACTTTTTCAATTTTAGCGGTGATTTTTCTGTGTTTTCATCCTTTTTATTAATTTCAATTTTACCAATTTTTGCATTTTTTTTTCACTGTGTAATTTCCATATTTTTTTTCATTGAATTGAGAAATAAAATGACCATTTTTTACATTTTAAATATTGATTAAGAATTTCATTAACTTGCATGGCCATCATTTGTTCTTATGCATAAATTTATTTATTTTTAATCATTGTTTAATTAACTTAATTAATAAAGTAAACCTTGGACAAATCTTAATTATAAATAAATATGTAAACTTGTATTTAATTAACTTAATTAAAATTATTTACTTTGGTAAACTTTATGTAGATTTTTAGTAATTTTTAATTGAGAGTTTGAGTGGATGTAAGGTAAATCTTGGGTAAATATTTAAGTAAATCATAGGTAAATCTTTGGTCAATCTTATGTAACTTTAACTTTCATTAATTTTGTGGTAAATCTTAAATAAATTTCGGGTAAACCTTGACATAAATCTTGGATAAACTTTTTGCAACTTCAATTTTTATTAATTTTGTGGTAAATATTGGATAATTCTTAAATAAATTTTGATAAATGTTGAGTAAGCCTTGTGTAACTTTAACTTTTATTAATTTTTTTATAAAAATTTAGTATAACTTGAGTAAATTTTAAGTAAATATTTGATAAATTTAATTTTCGTTAATTTTGTAGTAAACGTTGGATAAATTTTGAGTAATTATTGGATAAATCTTGATAAATTTTGAATGAACCTTGTGTAACGTCAACTTCTATTAATTTTATAGTAAACATTAAGTAAATCCTGAGTATACCTTTAATAAAACTTAAGTAAATTTTTGATAAAATTTTTGTAATTTTAATTTTTATTAGTTTTACAGTAAATTTTAGGTAAATCTTGATTTTCTGTATTTTTGAAAAAAACTGTGTAAATGCTATTTTTGAAAAAAATTTTGAGCGTCAATATTTTTATAAATATTTATCCATTTTTTTTCATTTTTATAAAATTTTCTTAAATGTATGTCAAGTCTGATTGAATTAGTTTATGGACAGAGTAGACCCAAATGGGGCCTCCTTGATTTTTAAATTTTTTTTTATATATAATATGCCTAGAAAAATTTGTTAGGAAGATAATGTCTACTAGACTAATCAAATTACACAATGTCATACATTTAATTATTTTAGTTTTATTTTCACATTAATCAATAAAAATAAAATAATTAAATGTATATCATTGTATGATTAGATTGTCTACTATGTGATAAACTCAATTTAAATAAAAATTTCTCTATGCTTAGTGTTTTTATTTAGGAGTTTGAACTAAATTAAAATTATATATCCTCAATATTTACTTTAATATATGCTTATAAATATTGGTTAAAGGATCAATTAAAGTTTTATTTATTTATTTTATAAAATTCTTAATATTTAATTGTTTGTTCTCTTAATTTCAACCACGCCTTTGACTTCACAATTAATAAAAGTAAAATTTTTTTTTTTAAACATTACATTTCTCGCATTCCTAAGTTTTCATTTAATTTCTTTTCATTTGTACTAAGAATTCAACTCATAATCACACCATTTCTTCTACCGGACCACAAAATTCACTTTAAAATTGCTTTCTTTCATTTGTTCTTTTTGTCACTTTATCTCTTAATTAGTTTTGTTGAATTTTTTTTATTTGAGTGATGACTAGAAGTACAAAATTATATGTTAGGGAATTTTTTTTTTTTTTGTTTTTTATCTGTTATGTAATTTCAATTCTTCAAACATTGTTTATATTGGAATTGCTTTTTTTTTTTTTTTATATTTATGCTAGATTAATATAATTTTATCTAAATTCTTGTTTTTTATTTTCGCATATTAATTAGTTTTATTATCAGCCACCGCTCATAATAATTCTTGCGTCCGCCGCTGTCTATGGACTATATGGTAGACTTAATCTACCTAAGAATTTCTCAAATTCTGAATATATTAACACTAATGGTGAATAAAATTGGCTGTCTGAATCCACTTGATAAAAGCTTAACTGAGATTTGGTTTATTTTTTATAATTCGGGTCAGATTGGTTCAGAATGTTTTAGGGGTATGTCCACTGTATCATAAATGAGGTTAAGCCAAGGTCAGTTGATGTTATTGTATGTGTTGTTGAAGGCCAAAATGACCATTCCTTGGCATGAATTTTATTGGCCCTTTTTCAATATCATCTTGTAAGTCTAAACTTATCATAAATCCATAGCCAAAGCACTTCTCTCGGTAATACAGAAACTGTCACACATGCACACACACAATCAGGCACAGCACAGCATACTCTCTCTCTCTCTCTCTCAACATAGCCAGAGATAGCAGGCAATGCAACAAAAGTGGTCACCTTGGGAAGTCAACTAGCTCAGCCCTGAAATTACAATATAATCATGTTCTCCTTCTAGATTGAGTCCACGAAAGTAACATAGAAAAGCTAGCTAGCTCTTCTCCTCTTTGTAAAATGACATGTCATGCTCCCGTGCTTCATTAAATAAAAGGGTTAAAATTCCTATTTTTACTTATGGTGTTAATTTTGTTAGATTACGTGATCTTTCTTTGGAAAAAATGTAAAAGAAATGTGATGTTTTGTAAAAAAACAAAAACAAGGGGCTCTTTTTCTTTTTCTTTTTCTTTTTCTTTCTTTTACTAAGTGGCAAAGGTTTTGAAAAAGGAAGATTGAGATAATAAATAGCAGGGAAACTTGGAGATCTGTGGAGATCTTAAGTTTCAATGTGTCTGATTCTGAGTACTGAATAAAACATTTTTGCTAGTGAAATCTATTTAACAATCCAAAGTCAGCAGGCAAAATCTAAAATCTAAGGGACTGATATCCAAAATCTGGCCTCATATCTTTCTTGACTCTACTTTTGGAAAGGAGAACATTGATTTCTTTTTGGAAGTTCTATCTCAGAATATATCTCAAATTCTAGAAACTGTTGCATTCCTAGACTCTTAACATTAATAAATAAGTACTAGACCATGATATTTATCACGCAATTAGAAATTGATTTAGGTTTGGATTTGCAATCACACAATCCCATATGTGGAAGCCAAATTATTATAGCTTGTAAGAGTAAAAAGTACGCACCATTCTTGTCTGCTAAACGCTATTTTAACTGGTCCACTGCATACAGAAACAAATATCTCCTGTTGAGTAGTCTCAGACTTTTCAGACTAGATGTCAAAATCTTAAAATTCTCTCGTATTAACTTAACAATAAGAAATACCTTAGTGTTGTTGACCTTAGCTGTTACTGAATTCAATGGAGACTAAACTTTATAGAGCAGGAAGCAGTTTACAAAGAGGTGACTCTTTGACACTAAGCAAGAATGCAGAAATTCTTTCAGGATCTATACATAGCCAACAAGATGATGAAGAGGCTCTTAGACGGGTTGCACTCGAAAAACTGCCTACCTATGACCGATTGAGGAAAGGTATATTAACTACATCCAATGGTCAAGTCAATATTGTCAAGGTACAGAATCTTGGATTGCAAGAAAGGAAGAATTTGGTTGATAGGTTGGTGAAAGTAGCTGAGGATGACAATGGGAAGTTTTTGTTGAACCTCAGGAACCGTATAGACAAGTAAGAACAAGAATTCTCCTTATTAGGATCTTTTGCCTTGAATTGTTTGTCTGTTATGTTACTATGGTAGATTTCAAGTCTTAACACTTTTAAGTACATGCTGCCTGGTGTTTTTAGAGTTGGAATTCAGGTTCCTACAATTGAGGTACGATTTGAGAATCTAAAAGTTGAAGCCGAAGCCTATGTAGGAAGCAGAGCTTTACCTACATTCTTTAACTTCTTAGTTAATATGGTAGAGGTAAGAAAATGCAAGTAATAACAGTTATTATAATCCTTGTACTTCTTTTTTTGAAAAAAGAACCTTGCATCCAATTTTTCTTGTATTTTTTCATTTAAAATTTGAAGGGTCTTTTCAATTCTCTCCATATTTTTCCAAGCAAAAAGAAACAGCTTTGTATTCTTAAGGATATCAGTGGCATCATCAAGCCATCAAGGTAAGATGGGCATAAGTCCGATATGATTGGTCATGCATTTACATTTCATGTTCGGTACTGATATTTCTTTTTATATGGTTTTGTAGATTGACATTGCTTTTGGGTCCCCCCAATTCTGGAAAGACAACACTTTTGTTGGCTTTGGCTGGAAAGCTCGATCCTTCTCTGAAGGTGGTAATACAATAACACATAATTCTAGAAGAACAATTTCAGGACTTCAATTTTTTTCCCCTCTTTGGTTTGATCTATAATTTTGGAAACCTGATGCTTAATTTCATCTATGGTCACCTAACTTTAATATTATTGCAGTAAAATCACATAAATTTTTTTGTCCCATAAAAGTCACCTAACTATGTTTTAGTTTCAGTAAAGTCATTTTCGACAATTTTTTAGCAGTCAACAACAAGAAAAGTCATGCTAGCATCCCAATCGGCATATGAGACACGCCACATCACTGTACATATCAAATAAAACACCTTGTATGCTTACAACTCAGCATCCATGTCAGCACCATAAATTAAAAATAGTGTCAAATGGGATATCAGAGCTTTATTTGACCTGTATAGTGATGCTCTATTTAACTTGTACAGTGACGTGATGTATTTTATGTGCCAATTAAAATCTTAGCATGATTTTTCAGGTTGTTGACTGCTGAAAAATCACTGGAAATGACTTTATTGAAATTGAACTATAATTAAGTAATTTTTATGGGACAAAAAAATTATGACTTTACTTCAATAATAACAAAGTTAAGTGACTATAGATGAAATTAATCCGAAATCTGAATTGGGCTTACAGTTTTTGGGGAGAGTGACTTACAATGGACATGACATGAATGAGTTTGTACCACAAAGAACGGCTGCCTATATCAGTCAATATGATCTCCATATAGGGGAAATGACTGTAAGAGAAACCTTTGCCTTTTCTGCAAGATGCGAAGGTGTAGGAACCCGTTATGGTATGTTAAGATTTTCTACTTCAAAATTTACCAATAAGATCTCTATACAATCTAATTATGTAACAGATTAAGTTTTGGCAATTTGTAGATATGTTAACAGAGTTATTAAGAAGAGAACAAGCAATGAACATAAAGCCTGATCCTGATATTGATATCTTCATGAAGGTGAGAGAAATAAAATATTTCAGTCAATTTTTAGTACAGATAGAATTTGATTACTGGTGGTTTCTATGGCAGAAAAATTCAATCAGAATCTGTTTCTGATCTTTTTTTTCCTCTAATGACAGGCAGCCGCAATAGAGGGTCAGGAGGTCAGTGTGGTCACAGATTATATTCTAAAGGTAACAAAGCCAGAAATTAGTTTGAAATCTGTGTAATGGATATTCAAGAACAACTATGATAATGTGCAATTTCTCTAATGTCTTTTCTTTGATATATTTAGGTTTTAGGACTGGAAGCCTGTGCAGATACCATGGTGGGGGATGAAATGCTGCGAGGCATTTCTGGAGGACAAAGGAAACGCGTAACGACTGGTAACTGAAACCTTCTGTTAAAGAATACTTAGTATTTAGCATGAGTATTAGGAGAAAGTAAAGCTTTCAAAATGAAACACAGGTGAGATGCTGGTGGGACCAGCAAAGGCACTGTTTATGGATGAAATTTCAACTGGTCTGGATAGCTCAACAACTTACCAAGTTGTGAACTCATTCAAGCAATATGTTCACATTCTTGAGGGAACTGCTCTCATTTCTCTCCTTCAACCAGCACCGGAGACTTATGATCTCTTTGATGATATAATCCTCCTTTCAGATGGCAACATCATATACCAGGGCCCTCGTGAACAAGTGCTCGAGTTTTTTGAATACATGGGCTTCAAATGTCCTGAAAGAAAAGGAGTGGCTGATTTTCTGCAAGAAGTAAGCATGAAATTGGTTATTGTCAATCTTATTTATGAAAATGAAAGAATGAGCTTCACATTTAGCTATGACGCTTTGCAATCTATTGTGTACGAATATCTGATCATTGCAGGTGACATCAAGGAAGGATCAGAAGCAATATTGGGTAAACAGAGATGTACCTTACAGATTTGTCACAGCCAAGGAGTTTGCTGTGGCATTCCAGGCATTTCATGTTGGAAAGAAACTTGGAGATGAGCTAGAAATTCCATTTGATAAGGCCAATAGCCACCCAGCTGCTTTATCGACTAAAAAGTATGGGATTAGTAAGAAAGAGCTATGTAAAGCTTGCTTCTCAAGAGAATTCCTACTTATGAAGAGGAACTCATTTTTCTACATCTTTAAGTTCTATCAGGTAGGCAATTGACAGCACTTCGAAAATTTGTGAATACGAATTGTGATTGGTTATTCGATCATCTTTCTTTCTGCTATTATTCAGCTCATAGTAGTTGCCATAATTTCAATGTCACTCTTCCTACGGACTGGGATGCATCGGGATTCAGTGACTGATGGAGGTATTTACCTGGGAGCTATTGCCTACCTTGTTACTATGTCAATATATAATGGCTCAGCTGAGGTTTCCATGACCCTGGCAAAGCTTCCTGTCTTTTACAAGCAAAGAAGCTTTCTATTTTATCCTGCATGGGCATATGCTCTTCCCACATGGATCCTTAAAGTCCCTATCACATTCCTTGATGTTGCTATTCTGGTATTCTTTACTTACTATGTCATTGGCTTTGATCCGGATATTGGAAGGTACATAAAGAATAAATGAAGTTAAATATCCTGCAAATTATTTTGTTCATAACTTGTCCTTTATAGCAGAAATAAGTGAGATGATGTTGCTGACATGATTTCTGCAGGTTTTTTAAGCAATACCTAGCGCTTGTACTCGCTAACCAGATGGCTTCCGGATTATTCAGGTCTATTGCTGCAGTTTGTAGGAATATTATTATTGCTAACACCTTTGGTTCATTTGTACAGCTCTTGATTTTCATTTTGTGTGGGTTTGCACTAACAAGAGGTATAATGAGTAACATGTTAAACTGAGATTAATATATACTTTAATAAAAAATAAAAATTAATTAGAACCTCATAGAATGATGCTTTCTCTTCTTTATTTAATGTCACAGACAAAATAAGTAAATGGTGGTCATGGGGCTACTGGGCATCACCAATGATGTATGCGCAGAATGCAGTTGTAGTTAATGAATTTCTTGGAAAGAGTTGGAGCCATGTAAGTTGTGAAACTCTGCCAATCTAAATTTCCGTATTTGCCTCTTATCAGTGAGCTAATATTCTGGGTTCACTTAACGTCGATCAAAGATTCTTCCAAATTCAACGGAGCCATTAGGAGTCGAGTTTTTAAAGTCTCGAGGATTCTTCACAGAATCACATTGGTATTGGCTTGGAGTTGGAGCGTTATTTGGATTCATACTGTTATTCAATTTGACTTATGCTTTAGCTCTCAGTTTTCTCAACCGTAAGTATCTCTACTTATTTGTGTTTCACGTTCTCTCAAAATGTAACTTATGTAGTAATATTGTCGAGAATACTTTTTGCAGCACTCGGCAAGCCTCAGGCAGTTATATCAGAAGATCCTCAAGGACACAAATCTAGTGAAAACATAGCCATTCCACTGAACTTCGAAACTAGCTCAGGTGGGTAGCTCATTCAGTATATGCAAATTGCTACTTGCCTTCTGAAATATTAATAAATTTAATCAGTTGTGCAGATAATGGAGATGAAATTAGAACTTGTTCCAGCTTCACTCAAAACAAGAAGAAGGGAATGGTTCTTCCATTTGAATCGCATTCTATAAACTTTGATGAAATTAGATACTCTGTGGACATGCCTCAGGTAACAATTTTAAAAGTTAGGCAGATGGAATAATGTCCAATATCAAATTCGCTATAGCAAACAGATATAAGAATTTATTTTTGAATTTGACTTTGCATGCAATGCAGGAGATGAAAAATCAAGGTATCCAAGAAGAAAAGCTGGTTTTATTAAAGGGTGTTAGTGGTGCTTTCAGGCCTGGTGTTCTCACTGCCCTAATGGGTGTTAGTGGTGCTGGAAAAACCACTCTGATGGATGTGCTCGCTGGTAGGAAAACCGGTGGATATATCGAAGGAAACATCATGATTTCTGGGTATCCGAAGAACCAAGAAACATTTGCAAGAATTTCTGGATACTGTGAACAAAATGACATTCACTCTCCACATGTCACTGTTTATGAGTCCTTAGTCTTCTCAGCTTGGCTTCGGCTCCCCTCCAAAGTAGATGCAGAAACCAAAAGGGTAATTATCAGTTCATTCGTGATCATATTTTAGGCTCCATTTTTAAATCTTTTGATAATTGGCACAGATGTTCATTGAGGAAGTGATAGAGCTTCTAGAACTGAATCCATTGAGGCAAGCATTAGTTGGGTCTCCTGGTGTAAACGGGCTGTCTACCGAGCAGCGGAAGCGCCTGACAATTGCAGTTGAGTTAGTGGCAAATCCTTCAATCATTTTCATGGATGAGCCAACTTCAGGGCTAGATGCAAGAGCAGCTGCTATTGTCATGAGAACGGTTAGGAACACAGTTGATACAGGACGAACAGTTGTCTGCACCATCCATCAGCCAAGTATTGACATCTTCGAATCTTTTGATGAGGTAATTAAGAAATTCGCAACCATCATGTAAGACTTAAACATGTTTTGAGATGATTAACATGGCTTGCAGTTAGTCTTATTGAAACAAGGAGGAGAAGAGATATATGTGGGGCCATTAGGTCACCATTCTTGCTATCTGATAAACTACTTCGAGGTATATTTGTTTTGTTGATTCTGTACAAATCTACAGTTATATTCTAAGTTAGTTAATGAATTCGTGTTTATTGTCTAATGCATATACTTCGAAAATTAAGGGAGTTGAAGGCGTTAGTAAGATTAAAGATGGTTATAATCCAGCCACTTGGATGTTGGAAATTACTACTCCAGCACAAGAATTAGCTTTAGGGGTTGATTTTGCTGATATATACAAGAAGTCAGAACTGTACAAGTAAGTTTATTGATATCATCAGTACTTGACTACTTACACTGAAAATTCATCCATCATACTTAAAACTCAAGAGTATAAACATTTAAATTAAACCAAAGATTATGAAATGAATATGAGCCTATATTGTTTGGTTATATTTCCCACGTATATCCAGGAGAAACAAACAACTCAGAGATGAATCAAGCAAGCCTGCCTCTGGTTCAAGGGACCTTTACTTCCCTACTCAATACTCTCAGCCATTTTCCACTCAATGTATGGCATGCCTATGGAAACAACATCGTTCATACTGGCGAAACCCGGCATACACTGCTGTGAGGCTTCTTGTCACGATCTTCACGGGTTTATTCTTGGGCACAATTTTCTCTAATCTTGGCTCCAAGACGTACGTAGGCCATGTCCAATGAACTAAACAGAACACATAAAACAGTTATCTTCGTTGTAATGTTATCCTCATTTACATGACTAATTTCAGGAGAAAAAAGGAAGATCTTTTCAATGCAATGGGTTCCATGTATGGTTCTGTTATATTCATTGGAACAACAAATGGTTCCACTGTGCAGCCTGTTGTAGCAGTTGAGAGAACAGTCTTCTACAGAGAAAGAGCTGCTGGAATGTACTCAGCCTTGCCATATGCCTTTGCACAAGTAATCAACTAGTAACATATATATATGTTCTAATATATTAAGCACTTTGCTTTCTTCTAATATATTTCACTCACCAATATTTGTTCTTTTTGCTCCAGGTTGCAGTTGAAATTCCTTATATTTTAGTTCAAGGTGCTGTTTACTGTGTTATGATATACACAATGATGGGATTTGAATGGACAGCCTCGAAGTTCTTTTGGTTCCTATTTTTCACATACTTCTCTTTCTTGTATTTCACCTTTTATGGAATGATGGCTATGGCCTTGTCTCCAAACCTGCACGTTTCATCCATTATCTCATCTACAGTTCATGGAATGTGGAATTTATTTTCAGGATTCATAATCCCTCAACCTGTACGTCCTTTTTAACTGCTACTTTTTCTATATTTCAACTCCTTTTCTCTTTTCTTGAAAATAATCTAAGGTTGGCATATTGCAGAGGATGCCTGTATGGTGGAAATGGTACTATTGGATATGTCCAGTTGCTTGGTCCTTGAATGGATTGGTTACATCACAATATGGGGATAAAAAGCATACACTTGAAACAGGAGAAACTGTGGAGCATTTTGTGAGAAATTATTTTGGTTTCAAGCATGAATTACTGGGATTAGTTGCAGCTGTAATTCTTGGATTTACAGTGCTTTTTGCATTTACTTTTGCTATTTCCATTAGAATTTTCAAATTCCAGAAGAGGTAGTATTTCCTTTTGTTTTTCTCAATGGTGAAGAAAGGTATATGCTCAAGTAATAAAATACTTAAGCCTTAAATCTACAGTAAAAGGACTTTTTGACAAAAAGTACTGTTCTTTTCTATTTGAGACAGCTCAATTTCCATTAAATTTGCTTACTGTCAACAATTATCACATCTGCTGGTCTTGCATTTTCTTGCAATCAATGCAAGGAAGACATTGGACAAAGACTTGTGTACAGAGAGGAAGACCAACTTCAACACTCTGCAAACTGGATTGAATTTGGCATATTGATGGTGGTATGGTTGTCATTTTCCATAATTAAAGAGATTAAACATAATCTTTGCTCGTCACAGTAATGCTAAACATTGCATGTTGTTGTGGGTCATATGGGAAACTGGTTGGCATTGAAAGGCAAAAATGTGAATGAATCTCTAGTTTGTTAATGTGAAGTCACTGTCTCATTGTACCCTAACAAAGTCACCATACATTTTCGGGTGAAAGACTTCCCTATCTTGTGTGCCATTGGCTGGCAGCATGAGCAACATGACAATGTTATATTGTTTTTTTTAGGTTCCTAATGATTACAACAACTCAGATTTTAAGGATACTGAAGAACTAAGATATATCAGATATATATTCCATGTGTATTTTTTGGTAAATTTTAGAATAACTTTTTGAGTTTAAATATTTTTGTAATATTTTTTTTACGTATTTTTAGTAGTTTTGAAAAAAAAAAAGTTGAGATAATGTTATAATATTTAAAAATTTTTTTTGGCATTTTTAAAAATTTTCCTAAATTCTTAACATTTGTTTGGGCTAATATTAAATACGATTTTTTTTTTCTTATTCACTGCAATTATAATCATATTTGTCGGTTGTTAAAATAATTAAAACAATAAAAGGAAAATTATATATATAATAAGAAGAAAAATGAAATTAATTGAGCTTATTATTAATTTATTTTTTTGAAATTACAGTGAGGATGCTCAAATATTGTTATTGGAGTGAGGATTGATCATGGAGTTGTAAACATTTTTTTTTAAGGCTCATCTTTATTGAGCTTTTAATTAGTGGGTTCTCTGTTTGTGTTGTTCATCCTTTGTTTCCTCAGCATGCTGCTGGTCCTGGCCGTGGAAATATGCCACCATTCCTGGGATACACTGTGGAGGACATGCTGATGGACAGCCTCCACTACCGCCCCCAACACCACCTCCTCCGCCACCTCCGCCTCCATATCCTGGACCTGGGTAACCAATTTGACCGCCGCCTCCACCGCCCCCAACACCACCTCCTCCGCCACCACCGCCTCCATATCCTGGACCTGGGTAATCAATTTGACCGCGGCCTCCACCGCCACCAACACCACCTCCCCCACCACCACCGCCTCCATATCCTGGACCTGGGTAACCAATTTGACCGCTTCCACCACTGCCGCCGCCGCCACCTCCATATCCTGGGTGTGATCCCCCACCACCTGGGCCACCACCATATTGTCCTCCTCCGCCGCCACCACCACCATATCCTGGGTTATATCCTCCAAAACTGCCACCACCTGGAGAAACACCATATCCGCCGCTTCCATCAACATGATTTTCTCCCCCCAAATTACCTTCCGGGACCCTGTTACCACCACCATTTCCACCATTACCGAAATCTGGGACATGTCCAACTACACCACTACCGTCACCTCCACCACCTACATCACCGCTATGAGAGGAGCCTCCTTCTCCTCCTCCTCCGCCAATTCCAATGCCAATACCGCGACCACCATTGTTGCCTTTGCCAATTCCAATTCCCCAGCCACCACCATTCCCACGTCCATACCCAAACCCAAAACCATCACCATCATTATCACCATGCGCTTTTCCATGAACAAAACCTGGTACCCCTCCTTCCCTTTCCCAATTCATATGATCACCAACGCCACCATTATGTCCATCATGATAATGATCATCATCTTGAATAGTTCTGTGATGGTGATGATCAGCATTGGAGTCCATAAGGACCCTACTAGCCACACTGAAGCTTAAACCCAGTAAGACTAAGAAACCCACCAAGGGAAATTTTAGTGAAGCCATTGTTGTTGCTTTGCATGGTGGTGAAGTATGGGGTTGGCCATTTATATAGAGGCAAAAGATTAAGAGAGAATGAGAAAAAATATACATGGTTTTTGCATGAATTATGTAGGAATTTACGTGCAGTAACTGTAACTAACTGTTCCTTAATTAATTAGAGACATGAAACCTCATTTCTGAGATTTTCTTTTTGTTGCATCAAACTCCCTGGATTTGCGTTTACAAATCAGTTTTTTGGTTGGGTGTGTTGCATTGTATGCACACTTTTCCTCGTACGATTGTAATTCATTTACATCCGAAATTAAGGCAATAAACAGTTTATATGCAGTAGACACTACGCAACTTAATTATAGTTTTTCTTTTTAATAAGGGTTTAAGTGGAGTTCAAACTTGAAACTTAATAGTCTTTTATCACCAATCCAATTCTATAAACTTGCGGAGGAATTTCATCTCAGGGTTCAACTTTTTAAAATACATGTAACAATATTATTCAATTTTTTAACATTCGACTTTCCTCAAAAATATTAGAAATCTATATATATATATTTTTTTGCACATGTGACTTAGCTTCTTAACTGTTTGCACTTTGGAATGTGTGCTTATCTTTTAATGGGTTTTTGGTTTACCCGACCCATTGCATCGAATGTTTGTCAAAAAGCATTTGTGGCATTTGTAACTAATCGCGTAGGGGATTTTAGTTTTTAAGAATCCTGGCTTTGCCATTGAACTTGTGACCATATCTAGCACCTCAAAAAGGGAGGCAGGGCCTACGAAAAATTCAGGGGAGAGGATCTCCTTTATATTATATTGAAACTATCTCAGCGTCATGCTATAGCATACTGTTCATAATTTTAAAATCATGAATACATCGTAACTATAAAAGCTAACAAGTAGTTGTTCAGCAACTTTGGCTGATAAAAACAACAAAAGAGTAGTAAATTGATTGAATTCCCAATTTGTTTTAGATTTAAAAACTAGTTGGCTTCTTATATCTATCATTAATGTCTTTAAACTTGATTTAATGCTGAATCATTTTCATATCCTAATAGCACTCTCCCACTTTCCATTTATTGGTGGTATTGCATTCAAAAAATAAAAGAAATTAGCAATCAGTTTACGTATTGCATTCAAAAAATAAAAGAAAAATCAGTGAAATATTAATGGTGGAGGAGCCAGACTCCTTAAGTTAGGGGGATAAAAAATTAAAAGTCTATATAAGAGAGACAAAAGAGTCAGAAATCTAAATCCATGGTGTAAAAATAAATTTATAACATATTTTATAGAAAAGTAAATATTAAAAAATGATACAAATTTATATATTATTACATATATTTTAAAAAGTTAAGGGTAACAAGTGAATGTAGCTCAGCCAAACATTAACATATACAAATGGACCAAATAAAAGTGACAATTGGGATAAGACCAGTTGTATTTGAGGGGAATGTTAAAGAGAATTCCCATATTGGGAATTTCCAGGAGATTGATGAAACATTGGCTATTGTCTTTAGCAATCAATAATTTGTACAGACCAATTAATCAATGAAAATTGGCTGTTGATTTATGTGTAGCAAGAAAAGGTGGTCGATACTCTAAAAATTTTTAGGAATGCCGTTTCTGAAAGTCTCATTCTATTCTAATTAAAGATGAATATCAGTGACAGTTACATGCTCAAAAATTTTGTTGCGCAGATTATGAAGCAACTGGAGAAAGAATCAATCAATATATGGAAAGAAGGGGGGCATGGGCAGATAATATTAATCCAAGTTGACGTGATCGACCTGAAGTGCTTCAGTTTTGCAAAGAAGGCGGGGCTAGTGGATGGGATTCAATATACTAGAGGACCTTAATATCGCTATTTGGGATATTATTTTTAGCTGTGGAATGGTAAAATGCTATGCTGATTGCTCCACCGGCGGAGCCAGCCCCAGAGTTATGGGGCAAAGAGTCACTAGTCTAATTAAGAGGGAGAAAAATTCTTTCTTAGGCAGACTGTATCTACCATATTATTTATAAACTAATTTAATCATTAAATAAGGACAAATAGTCACAAGACTACTAATTTTTAGGTATACTATGCCTACTATATCATATATAGACTAATTCAACCAACGAGAATAAAATAATTAAATGCACGTCAATGAGTAATTGGATTGATTTATGGATGCCATGATAGACATAGTTTATATAAGAATTTCTCTAAAAGGAGATAAATAGCTTGAAATCTAGGTCAGACAGGAACAAATCTATAATTTTTTTCAATACGGGCAAACTTAATTTAATATTAAAAATTTTATAAAGATACTAATGTATATAAAAAATATATAAGTTACTATATAATATATTATATTAGTATGTAAACAATATTAAACTTTCAAAAATTGAAAAATAAAATTGATTAGAGTTAGCTCAATTGGAATACTTGTCATTAAATAGTCATGACAAATGTGGAAAATTATGATGATATCAATACTCAACCTTTACAAAATGTACAAAAAAAATATCTTATAATTATTATAGTCAAAAAATTATTTCAAAAAGATATAATATATAATACTAAAGTAAATATATATTGAACTAAATTTGAGAAAATAAATCAAATGAAAAGCTAAATATCAATTCTCAAGTAATCAAATATTCAGATTTTATATACTAATGAATAATAATGTCATAAATATATGAAATCATTCAAACATTAAATAATATGTAATTTCAATTTAAGAAATTTGAATACTAATAATAGCATAAAACTAGTCTAATTAATTTTCATAACTGATATCATTGAAAAATATGCCAAATAAATAAATAAATAAATAAAAATTGAAAACTAACATTGTAAGTGAGAAAATATAGACTTTCTATTTAACAAATTTCATCTTTTTGTTAATTTATTTATTTTATTATTTTTTAGTGGTTCATTGCTTTTTTTTTTTTTTCTAATTATATGAAGAATGAGAGAAAATAAAAGTTATAGGATCTATATGCGTTAAAAAGAAAGAAAATTAAGAAAGAGAGAAAGATGTGAGTGAAAATTAATAAAGATTTTTAGATAAAAAAAGAAAGGTAATTACAAAAAAAGCGGCGTGTACGTAGTTGCAGTTAAAAATATATTTTTTTAAACAAAAAAAGGAGTTGTGTTATGTTCTATTAGCAAAAACGAATATTTCACACTAATGCTGTTAATTAGTCCTACGTTGCATTCTATATATCTTTTATAATTAATTTTTCCCATTTTTTTAATCCAAATCCATTATTTGAAAATCCTAAATCACGATTTGTCAACCATCGGACACCTGAGCTCCGCAATCGAAGTAGCAAAGCTTTTACTTCACACGAAGCGTCTTTCCATCACTGTCCTTATCTTTAACCAATTGTCTTTCTATCACAGTCTTTATCTTCAACCAATCTTAAATCACCTGAGTTTTTTGTTTTTTTTTTCTTATAATTTTTGGGCGTCAATTGCGATTGGCAGTGAAAACTTATTTGTTGAGCGTGATCTGGAGTGTCTTCAATGCTTCGGGAAGTCAGATTACCAGAACCACACTAATTTTATAATACAAATGCTTCTTTGATACTCTTGACTTGAACAAATTTTCTTTTACCAGGATACAGAGAATTGTTCTAGAGAATAGAGAGAGAGAGAGTATTCACGTTCTGTGAATTTTTCACAATTTGTACATGGGTTAGTTATTTTTGAAATAACTTCCCCTTATATATTAAATCTATATGCGCTTTGGGTTGGGTTAAGTCCACATGGGCAGCCCAGACCCACAAAATCCAATATTTCCCACTCGCCTATAATTGGCTTAGCTCATCCCAAAATATCATCTCAACAACTCAAACTTAGATGAAGAATCATTCAGATAGGCGAACAAATCTTGCCATCAGAAGCACACAAATGGTGGGAGCTTCCATACAAATCCAATCATAGGCCATATAGGAGACACCAACCCAATGATGTATTTATTCTTGATAATGCACTTGTTTATCCCAAATATTTTTCTTAATACACATGATCGAGTATCATTCAATCTCTCAAGAATCCATACTCAGATCACTCTTGCAATTACTTTATACTATAAGTTATTTCAAGTTCTAT
>CATIWF010005610.1:0-10478 GCA_949630135.1 Balakata baccata | reverse complement strand
ATATGGATTATCTATTCAAATGTCAATGATTGTCTCATCATAGCAATGGTGCATGTATCCTTAGACTTGAGGTACTCAAGGATATCTTGGATACTGATTCTGTGCTTTGACTCCATTCCTTGTTGCCTCATAGAGGTCGCTCATATGGTGGTAATTGGGTGCAGCTTGAGGTATTTGAAGGTAATTGGGTAGCTAACAGAGAATTCACCGCTCCTGATAGAGGGAGAGTATACCCACGGCCTCTTATTGGGATCATTACTCGGGAATCTCTGGCCAAAGTGGAACTGTCATGAAGATGGTCTTCAGTGACATGTCTAATTGAGTAATAAGTATCAGTGACAAGATCTAAAATCACTTGGGCTAGGTGTGACGTAGTCAGTCTAGTGGGAGCTGAGACATAGCCCATGCTCTGAATCGAGTGGGGTATAGAATGGTGAAAGGACGAATTGCACATATTGTTATTTATGGAAATGTTCGCAATCAAACCACTGACTTTCCGGTTAATTGGGGATCATGATCTGTTGTTAGATACCGCTCATGATTTGCTTAAATTATTTGATAATTTAAGTGGCCAACATAACCGGGAACTTAATGGGTCACACGCTTTGGAGATGTAAAGAATGAGTAAAATGGCTTAGGATGAGATCCAAAATATGAGAAAATTATTTTGAGTTGGTTCACGATAAGATCGCGGAAAAAAATCGTTCGGGGGGTTGACGGGCCCGTGCAGGCAGGCCTGCCAGCTGGGCCTGCCCAGCAGGCCCAGGCGGGCTACTGCGCGCTAGTGCACAACATTACGCCAATCACCCCAAATCACATATAAATGGCCAAAATGGCCATGGCACTATTCATGCCTCTTCATTTTCTCTTTCTCTTAATTTTGATCTACTTTTCTGATTTTCTTTTGGATTTAAAAGATCCCAAAAGATAGAAAATAGACAAGGAAAAATTTTTTGGAGAAGAAAAATTTTTGGAGACAACAAGAACATTAAAGAGTTTAATTTTCTTCTCATATGAACATACACCATTGCTAGCAGTTTGAGGTATGTTCAAGCCATCTCCTTAGTGGTTTCATCCTCTCATATTCGCGTGGATATTGTTAGAGACAATCAAAGATTTGATTGTTGTGGTTTGCTACAACCCAACAAGGTGAGAAGTTAAAGAAAAATCAATAAATTATAAATGTATAAATTCTGAATTTTTTTTTGTTAAATTAGTTTTAATTGGCACATGTATAATCCTTTGATTCGGGTTTTGAAAATTTTCATTTTCCGCTACGTTATATGTATGTAATACATGCTCAAAACCCTTCATAGCAGTATGCAGACGTTCTGAGGTTTTTCATAATATTTTGTTGGTATCAAACCTTCATGAATACAATTTTGATCAGCTCCACATTCTATTAAGGCTATAGTAATCATATGTGTATTATCATCTATTATTAGATTTATTTTAACATACTATTTTTTAAAATTTATTCTAGAATACTATATACATAATCTTCAGTTTCATTAATAGAATTTTCTCTTATTTCTATTTTTCTTTATTTTTGAATAAACTGCTTAATTCATTACTAAGATTTTCTTATTCTAATTTTTGTATTTTTTGTTTTAAATATAAAATTTCTTTTCTTAATTCCATTTTTTAAATTTTTTTTTATTTCTTCTTGAAGATCTTGAATATTTGTAGCTTTTTTATTGTGTTTAAATCTATCACAAATTTCTTGAAAATTATAAGGTTTAAATTTTTCTTTTGAGTTGTTCCTATAATATCTTTTAATTTTAATAAATATTATTTTTTAATATCTGAGTCTTCAATTTTTTCAATTATATATAGTAAAAATTCTTTTTTCTGAACTTAAAACATTAATATTATTACATTGAAAATGTCTTATACAATTATAAACATCTGTTTTAGTTTCTTCAAATTCTTCACTTAGTAGATTTAAATCATTTCTATATAATCTGATATTTCTAATTCATTATCTGTTGATTCTTTAGTTATAATATTTTTTAAAATTTTTTCTTTTAAATCTTGTAATAAATTTAATTCATTAATCTTTTATTTTACTTTATAATTTTTAGCATAATGTCCTATTTTTCCACATTTATAACAAATTACTATATCCTTCTATTGATTATCTGTTTTATTAGATTTTTTAGAACTATGATTTTTATTATAATTCTTTTTTTATGAATTTTATTGTAATCTTTATTTTCATAATTTCTTTTTCTTTTTGGCATGTAATTATATTTTTTATATCTATTTATTTTAGTTTTCTTATTTGAGGGTGCACTAATAGTCTCGTAACCATATTATTGACAAAAAGATCATAATTCTTTTCTTTCTTGAATTTTGCCTAATCATTCATTATTAATATAATTTATTAAATTTCCACAGGTTAAATTATCATAAGGTATAAGATTATTATAATTTGATTTGATTTTAGTTCTAATTCTTTCTGCAAATAGCTTTGGTAATCCTGATATAAAACGTTCTTTCTAATAAGAATTATTATAGTCTGTTCCTGTGAAAACTTTTGTTAGAAATAAATCTTTATACCATCTAAAATCGTGTAATTTTGGACAAGTAAAGTTTAATAGTATTTCTGAATTTCTAGCTTGGTATTGATTAGGTCTCCTATAAAATATTTCATAAAGGTAAATATTAAAGTATTTAATATATCATCTATTTGCATTTCAGTTTGAATATTATTTTCTGCCTTGATTATAGATTTCTTAGCAAAGAGTATTATATGTTTTTGTTCAGTGATAATATAGTAATCCCACCACCCTTTTAATTGATTAGTAAATCCGGAGATAAACATATGGGCAATTGATAAATCACTATTATTATTAGCTTTATAAGTACTAGCGGCCATAGATATTTCTTGAAGTAAATTTAAAATTTGATATTTAGCTAAATCATCTATATTTCATTCATAAATCGAACTTTCATCATACTTACCTTATACGACTTGAGTTCATTCTTCATATTGGATATCCGTAGGTGTAGGTCATGGATAGTAATTTTTAGTTTCAGATTTTTGAGTAAAAGTCTTAGAAGAGTTTCTAAAATATATTTTATTAATATCTGTTTTCTCTTGAAATTGGTTTTTTATTTCGTCAATTTCATTATCAGTGTTAGTTTCATTTATTACAAATATACTTTCTTTCTTTAATATTTAAATCAGCAAGTTGAGCTTCTATTCTTTGTAACACTGAGTCTTTAGGTAGTAAATTTATATTTGTTTCTGAGAAAAATTCAAAAGGTTTAAATAAAGGCTTCTTATGATGTATATCTTGTAAAATATTACTATTAGACTCAGCAGGTTGTACTAAAGATTCAACTCTATCTAATTGAATAGAGATGATTAATAATATTTGATTTGAATAATTATTTTGTAATTGAGTATATTTAATTTCATTTTCTATTTTAGGAGGCTTATTATCAATATTAACCTTTTTAAAGGGTAATGCCATATAATTTGTATCATTATGAATAAATGTTATTCTATCTAAAGGAGGATGTACAGAGATAATTTGATCATTATCAACTGTTTTCCAAACCTTAGCAATCTTAGTATTTACTTCTATTGTAGAAAAGGAATAATTAATATTATAATATCTGCAGTATATTTCAAACCAAGTAAATAATAGAATATTTAATTTTAATTGTTCTATAGAACTATATCATTCAGCTCTAAAATTATTTAATTGTTCTTTAGAAAAGTTATTAAAATACCAAAGTCTTTTTTCTTTATTATATTTTTCTTTTAATTCTTTTCTTAAAAATTATTTATCTATTAAAAATTTTCCATATTAATTTATTTGAGAGAATGTTTCCATTTGTGACTTTGTTGGAGATAAAGAGTCTTCTGATTTATTATTATCATTTTCTATATATGTAGGTTTTGGAATATTTTCATTAAAATCTACATTCCTGAGTTTATAATTTTTTGTAGATAAATTTCTTGGAATAGAACTAGTTGAGGGTCTATTATTAAAATATGTTGATATTCTAGCTGATTGAATATTATATGGAACAAAGTCTATTTTTACAAATCCCTATATTTTATTATTTTAGAAAATTGATTATTAATATTTTCTACTTTAGGTTCAGTAATTTCTGCTAATTCCCAAATTTCTGTCTAATAACTTCATTCCACTTTAATCTTTTAGGAATCTGAATATTAGAATGTGTTTTATTTCCTTCAAAAATTAATGTTTCATCTTTAAATAGACTATATTTAGCTTTTGGATTTAAAGTTGTGGACATAACTTTTTAGTAGATTCTGTATATAATTGCAATCGCTCTGACATTTTGTTTAAAATCTAAATTTTTTGTTTTAACAATTAAATATAAAGTATCTAAACACTCTAATCACGTTTTTTGTAATTTGTTAATTAAACTAATTAAACTAAATGAATCTGTAAATAAAACAATAAAAATGATAAGTTGAATCAATAAGACTAAGCTAGGTATTTAGTAAGCATCCTTAGGTGTAGTCCCTTTCCCTAATTCAATTAAGCACAATAAGGATTAATTCAATTAGCTCTAGTTTTATTCATTAAATATCCAAAACTAATGGTTTAATTAACATCCAAATCAATTTTTAGGTAGAATTATGGATGGTTCGTCCAATCATATAACCTTAACATCTTCCTCTCAATTTAAATGTAAGTTGACCAATCAAACATTCAAATCAAAAGTAATTAAGCTCAATTAAACATGGAAAGAATCAAACTTTATCTAACAAAAGAGAAAGTTTTTCAAAACTAAGTAGCTACTAAATACCTAACAAAGAAATTTAGATAAGCATAACTATCACTACGGTCAAATTTAATGGTGTGCCTAAACTAAACATTGTTACAATAGCAAAAGAATAAAGAAAACTGGAATTAAAACCCCCTAGGACTTGAAGACTCAAAACTCAAGCAAATGGTTGGTTGCCGCCATCAAAAGCTTCAAACTTTCAGTCTCACAGTGTAGAAATCCCCAAATCACAAAGCTCGGATTGCTGCTAATAACCAATATGGTTTCCAAGGTCTCTTCCACCACCAAAGTCTCTAAAGGATGGACAAAAGAATGCCAAAATTGTGACTCCCAAAAACAAAAGAATGAGAGTTTTAAATACCTAGGTTTAACTATTAGAATTCTATTCACACCCAAACTCTCTAAATGACCTAAAATTGCTCACTAAACCAATAGAAATTAAGTTACCAAATATGGGCCCATGCAATTCAAAATTAAATCGTCAATTGGAAGTAAATTTAGGTGTATGCGATCGTGCATGGGTTATGCACAGCTGGTGGACCAATAAAGCTGCATGGGTTGTGCATAGTAAGCTGCTCCTTGAAATAGCACGCCCTTGCAACTTTGCACTACCGTGCTCTAGGTGATTAGCTCCAATCCAATTCCAACAACCTTGTATTCTGTCTCCAGCCTTCACATACCTCAATTTGACACCAAAGAGCCTAAAAAACACTTGCTTCCCACACTAACTCCTGCAAACACAATAATATCAAAAGAACCCAAATTGAAAGAAAACTAATACCAAATTCATAGTAATTGCACGCAATTAATACTGTAAATGACAACCACATCAGCAAAAGAATGAGTAATGAAGAGAAAGGGAGAATGAAACCTTTTAGTTCTCTGAGTGTGCAGCTACCTTTGAGGTCTGAAAAAGGACTAATTTTAGTCCTTGAACAATTACGGTTCAAAACCCTCGCTCATTAAATCCTAATAAGATTAGGTTTCCTTTTCTGACATCAGTCCCAGTTAGGACACACCTCTCCCAGTAGGGATATGCCTAAAATTGGGCGATTCCGGTCGTGACATCATATGTCCCGATCAAGCCATAAATATAGTAGCCAATCCCAAACGCGAGCTGGATTTGTCTTGCCCGTGACAAGAATGGCATGTGTCCAACTCGAAACACTATCTAGATCTGGTTTTCTCTCTCTACTTTGGATCTAATCCAAAATCCCATTTTACTTCCTCTACAAACCTTCAATTCGTGTGACCCGTTAGGTTCTTGATTATGTTGGCCACTCATATCAACACTTGATCTCGAGCAAGTCATGAGCAGTATCTAGTAATACATCATGACCTCTAATTGATCGGCAAGTCAGTGATCTGATTACAAACCTTTCCATAAACAATAACTGTACAATTCGTCCTTTCACCCTCATTATACTCCACTATGTTTAGAGCATGGACTCTATGTCAGCTCCCACTAAACTGACTATGTCACATCGAAGTCCGAGTGATGTTAGATCTTATCCTTGAGACTCATTACTCTTACAGATATATCACTGAAGATTATCTTCATGATATTTAGACTATGGCCAGAGATTCTTGAGTAATGATATTGACAAAAGGTCATGGGTATACTCTCTTTCTATCAGGAGTAGTGAATCCTTTGCTGGCTACTTAACTACCTTCGAATGCTTCAAGCTATACCTAATCACCACTCTATGAGCAACCTCTCCTAAGGCAACAAGGAATAAAGTTAAAGTACATAATCAATATCCAAGATAACTTTGAGCACCTCAAGTCTAAGGATACTTGCACCATTGCTATAATGAGACTATCACCAATATAAAATGGAAGATCCATATGATGGTCTCATAACAGGTCATCTAATGAACTTGATTACTCTAGCAAGCACTCACATGTTAACTTTAGACAACTCATGTCTATAGATTATGAGATCTACTACTTGATCCAATCAAGGAGTATAACATGTGCTAGTCTAACCAGATTAACAATGTCCAATCTTATTATTCCTATGACTAAGGATAGTTTAGATATAACCATAATTGCACATGATAGGAATCTCAATAACCATAATTATAATAAGTGCTAAAGGTGATTGTTTTTAGAGCACCTCTCTAACAATCAATATGTGGCAACAGATATTTGTTCTTAATAGTCACCTTATTCAACTATCTATAATCAATGCACAATCTTAAAAACTTGTCTTTCTTCATCATAAACAAAACTAGGGCACCTTATGGGGACACACTCAGCCTGATAAAGCCCTTATCAAGAAGCTCTTGTAACTGTGCTTTAATCTCCTTCATCTCTGATGGTGTCATTGATATAGGCATTGTACTAGGAGTAAGCTCAATGGAGAAATCAACCTCCCTCTCTAGTGGTAAGCCTAGTAAATCCTCTAGAAACACATCCGAAAATTCATTAACCACAAGAGTAAACTTAAGATTTAAGCCTCCCTTTTGGGTATCAATAACATAGGTTAAATAAGCTTCACATCTTTTTCTCATCATCCTCTAGCTTTCAAGACAGATATGTATTGTCATTACTATAAAAATAGTTCATCTTTTACAACAACTTCCTCTCAATCCGTTGTTCTAAGTATCACCAATTTGGACTTACAATCAACTATTGCTCCATGTCATAAGAGACAATCCATGCCTAGAATAGCATCATACTCGTAGAAAGGCAACTCAATCAAATATGCAAAAAATTCTTTCATGTGCACTATTAAAGGACAATATCTAAATACTTTACTCATTCTCACACTATGGCCTAATGGATTCATAACCTCAATCTCGTATTCTAGATCCCTTCTAATCATGCTATACTGACTAGGTATATTTGTACAAATATATGAATGTGTGGAGCTCATATCTATACGTGCACAAATAACAGAGCCATATAAAGAAAACATACTAGCAATGACATCTATCGTTGCTTAATCTTCTTAGTTTTCATAGTATAAACCCTAGCTGGAGCTCTGCTAAATCCTAGTCTATTCACTATCTCAGAAGCTACCTATTTGGGTCAGTCCTGTCCTCCCCTAGGCTAAACTCTAGCTTGAGTTGGAGTGGACCTAACAATGTAGGTAGGAGTACTACCTGTCAACAATGAACAATCCCTTCTCAGATGCTCCTTTGATCCACATCTAAAGCATGCACTCATAGCACACTAATACTCTCCCCTATGAAGCCTATTACAAATGTCACACATTGGTGCAACTTCTTTACATGCCTATGATTATGAACTAACCACAACTGAAGAAGCCTTGGAGAACTATCCTCTCCTAGTGGATCCTTGCCTATGACTGAGTAAAACTATTCCCTTGGTCTTTATCTTATGAACGGCTTGAGAAGAAATGACCCTTCTTACCTGAGGAATGGGTCTCAAGAGTAGTCTTCTTCTTAGAAGACTCCTCAATCTTCCTCTTTTTCCTCTTCCCCAAACTGAGAGCTGAGGAGATCAACTATGCAAAACTATTATGCTAAAGGGCTATTACAATATCCCCAATCTCCTCACTAAGGCCATCCTTAAATCTCTTGCACTTGTCTCTCTCATTGGCAATTGAATTAGGAGCATACTTACTCAGTCGAATGAACTCTCTCTGATATTTCATCACTGACATACGGCCTTGTTAAAGTTCCATAAACTCTTTCTTCTTCTCATTAATGTAAATTAATGGAATATACTGCTCCTAGAATTCAGACTGAAAGAAATCATAAGAAGCAGGTTCAGTGGCACCTGGCTTGAGAAGAACAGACTTCTACCATTTATACGCTTCCTCCTAAAGCAAGAAAGTAGTAAATCTAACTTTATCCTCCTATTTCACTTGCAACTTTTTAAAAATTCTCTCAGTCTTTTCTATCTAGTACTCAGTTGTTACTGGATCCTCATCCTTCTTACTATAAAAGTCTGAAGCACCATACTTACTAAGCTTTTCAATTGTTGCTTTTGGCTTGCTTAGTGCTGGACTAGGCTGAGGAATAGTTTTTACCTTTTGCTCAAATATCCTAGCCATACGTTGGATAAAAGGGTTCTGATCATGGCTAGACTGCTCTACTGTAGGTTGAGAAGGATCAGGTGCAACACTATGTCCCTAAACACTCATTGCACTAGGTTGAGGAGGAGCCCTAGTGTTAGGAGAACTATGGCTCTCAATCATGCTAGGATCTTTCGAAGACATCACCCTATAAGCCTATAAGTTGACAAAGAAGTAGCCCATATCAGAGTTATATAAGACACATATATGTATGCATGACAACCCTTCCCGACTTAGGTCTAGAAACGCCTAAATCTAAGCTCTGATACCAATAAATGTGATGCCCCAACTACATAATAGAAATAATCTCAATATATAAGCAGAATGCCACCAAAATAGTTAGGTAAACTAGTCTAAATAAAAACTTTTCTTATATCATCATCTCATACATACATAACTCTTACTTAATATTACCAAAATAATCAGTTTATAACTTACAAACTATATGTAAACTCATATACACATCACTATATTGAAATACAAAACATATTATTTATCTTTATACAAGCCATGTTCATTAACCCAAGTGCATGATCACAAAAAAAATACAAATGAAAGATGTTACCGACCCATAAACCAGGCCTCAAGTGTCTTCTTTGAGATGGGCACTACCTTCCCTTTATCAACTTCTAAAATCTACTATCTACAAGTTCCTGAACCTGCATGAGAAAAATCCACACTAAAACATTTCTAACTTAGTGGTACATATAAGCATTGGAGTTCTCCCAAGCAATCATATAAATGCATGTCATATATCACATGTAAGATTCACAATCAGTGTTTATGATATGATTATATCATAAAGAACAATCATGTCAGTTCATATAACAAATTCATGCCTTGTCATCATTTCTTATCTTACGATTATATCATTTAATCAAACTCCATATTCCATTTTACTATTTATTAGCCAGCACAATTTTCATTTTATTATTTATTGAATATCAGCCATTAGCCATTAATTATTAATTATTAGCCCAAATCTTGTTCTCGGACTGTCTAGATACGATGTGTGAAGTAGGGGTGCTCTCGGAGCTAAAGCCACCTTAATTGTGTACGACATCATCTGTATATAATAAGATCAAAGGCGTTCTCAGAGCTAAAGCCATACTGACCTTATATAATGTCCATATTGGTACTACTTTCCCTCTTAATAGTGCACCATTTACCCTAAGCTAGTCCACATGTCGAGAAATAGGCAATTTAAGTCATTACTTATTTATTTCCAACATATTCTCACAAGACATAATCAATGCACATCTTGCATTTATGTATACAAAGTGTATACACACATTTATGACTTGTATTCATTCTATAATTCCTCATATAACCACATGTAAAGGGTAATGTCATGCTTAAATCATGTTTGCAATTCATGAAAACACATAAAATTTAATATAAGACAATGTCATGAGCGCGAAACTTTGAGCAATGGGCGTGACCCAAATTGTGACTCTAGTTATAACACTTACTTTTACATAACTAACCAATCTAACACATGCCACTTATAATATATATATATATATATATATATATCCAAATGCATGATTGTGTGCTTAAATAAGAAAAGTATGTGTTATGACATATTATATGTTTAATGAGTTGTTGAGATATATATATATATATATCTCAACAACTCATTAAACATATAATA
>CATIWF010005578.1:0-18082 GCA_949630135.1 Balakata baccata | reverse complement strand
AATTATATAATATTTAATTTAATATTATATAATTGATTTAATATTAATTATATCAATTAATGTTTATTGATTTCATTATAATTATATACTTCAATATTATTAGTTTAATGATTAAGATTTCACTTTTTTAAATTAAATTTTGTAATTTTATAATTAATTTGTTATATAAATAATTTCATGAAATTAAAGTTTAATATAATTGAACTTTAATATTTGTTACTTTCATCATAATTATGTAAAATAATATTATGTTGTTATTTTATTATACTACTTCATTATTATTTTTAAAATTTCATTTCTTTTAAGTTGAACTTTATAATTTTATTAAATTAAAGTTTAATTAATTGAACTTTATAATAATTTAATGTTTGTTAAGATTTTATTTCATTTCCTCAGCATCAATAAAGCAATATAAACACAATATTTATAACAAAACATACCCATATTTAAACATAAACATGTACAATACTCATCTCAAAATACAAAAATATATATTTTCCATAATATGTCTATGACAACATAATACTCATCTATAAACATCAGCAAAAATATTTATTTCCAAAATAACGTACACCTATAACTAAACAAACACAATATTCATCTATAACATTCAATTAAATTAACAAGAGAAAAAAAAACATAGCTCAAACAAACAAGAACCGAAATACAGAAACAGAGAACTAAAAAAGATATTGTGCTGAACAAAAAGAAATTGATAAATGTGAAGTCATGGAAATGAAAAACCGACATGGGGAAGAGAAAGAAAATGTGATAGAGACAAAAAAAAAAGATTGAAACTTACCTTGGAGATTGAGAGACAGAAAATGGAGAAGGAAAATGGGAGAGGATGACACCGTGAAAATGGAGAAGAAACACGAGAGAAGAGAGACCAAAAATGGAGAAAAAAAAAGGGAGAGGATGGCACCAAAAAAGGAGAAAAGACAGAGGAGATCGTCTGTGCGTGCTGTGAAATGAGGAAGAACACTATTGGGGGAGGGTTTTATAAAGGCCGGACTCGTCTGTTTTTTCTAAAAATAGACACATCCAGATTAAGAAAGAAGGCGTCATAACAGCTCATAGGTCATACGCATCTATTTTTGTTAAAAATAGATGCATTATGGCTTAGTTAGACGCGTAAAATAGATGCATCAGAGCTTATCCAGATGCATATGTTTTCATAAAAAACAGACTTATTTGACATATAAAAAATAAAATAAATAAAAAAGAGTAGATGTGTCTGTTTCGTAGAAGAACAGACGCATCAGACCCCTTTATGCCTGATGTGTCTGTTTTGTAACAGAACAAACGCATCTGACCCTTCCAAAAATTAAAAAAAATTAAAATAAAATAAATAAAAAAGTTAAGGGGATGTGTCTGTTAATATATAACAGACGCATCAGATGGAGATGATGCATATGTTTTCAGTTTAACAGACGCATCCGAGTTTTATAGTGATAATTTTATTTACAAAAATGCAACTCATTAACTTTATATATATGTTTTTTTTAAAACAAACACATATGACTTTTGCATAAGGTATATTTTGTACTAGTGACTCTTCAAAGCAATAAAAAGAAAGAAAATGATCTTCCCATTAGACAGCATGAACAGTCATAATTTAACTCCAAATTAAATGACTCAATAGTTGTCAAGCATTAAAGTTTCAAATTTTCTATCAAGTGGAGCAAATGCGGTGAAAGATGCAGTGTTTGGTTCAGTTGTTAGATGCTGGTGATAGCTCTAATTTTTATTCCCAACAGCAATTGAGCAAAAGTGGAGCAATTCAGCTGAATGATGTAGAGTCTAAACTGATCAATCTAGTGTCTGTCTTGGTTTTTTGCTATTATAATAGTAAATCACCTGGCTTATGTTTCATTTTATTTTCAAGTGGTTAAGGCAAACTTAAAGTGTACATATCACTCTCAAAATCATAATTGAACCTTTGAGAATATTGATATGCATTAGTACAGAAAAGAGTATTTTGTATATGTTTTTTTGAACTTTTTGTGTATGTTAAAAACAAACGCATTTGACAGGTCAAATGCATATGTTATGAAAAAAACAGACACATTTAACTATTTTTTATATATAATTACTAATATTATGTTGACCTATAACCTATTATATAATACAACCTGTAGCAGCATCAAATTTTCAAGCATTCTACACTTTAACTCATAAGCCATAATAGGCTTTTCAACATCCAAAGTAAAACTATGACTACAACTTCTACAACATTCTACTATTACAACTTCAACTCATAAGCATATTCAACAATTCATAAAACAACTCAAATTCAATAATCCAAATTCATAAACATATACTCAATAATATATTATTTTCAACTAGTCATTATACACAATTTATAAAACACAAGCAAACAGTTCAAATTGCAAGTAAAAACAATTGTAATATAACTTTACAAATTTCAACCTAGAAATTCAAATCTCAAATATGAAATATATAAAAAATCTTATATACGCTCACTTGTAAAAAAATCCTACCATATTTCCTGAATTTCATCTACTTGCGCCCGAGTATATGGATTGCTTTGAAAAATCTACAAAACAAATTAAACACAAAATAGAAAACACGATTAGAATTATAATAGCTAGCTATCATATATACTCGAAATAAATTGCATAACTAGTTTCTGAAATAATATATACCTTAGCCAATATCTTATCCGTGCTATGATAGGTCACTATTTCGTACATATATCTCATTACATAGTAACTACATTCAACACTTCCATCTTGTCTCAAACACTTAGAAAAAAAGACAATAAAACAAGTATTGTTTAATTAAATTATAAAAAAAGTGCAATCTAAATAGTAAATAGGAATCATGAAATTATTATCTTAATGAAATTCCAAGATGGTGCCATGCCTATACCTTTCCTAGCTTCAACATGGTATAGTCTATATACCCTGAAAAATAAATTTATTTCAAAATATGCACTTAATATAACAAAAAAAATATTTAAGATATTAACGGTAAGTGTTATAACTTAAATGTTAAGGAATTCTATCACACTTTAATGTTTCTACTGGAATTGCCGAGAGGATCCATAAAAAAGATATCACCTCATGCACAACAGAAAATAATCAACATCCAATATTGACTCTAGATATACAAATATGTTTAAATTAATAAACATGTTAGAATAGAATGTAAAGCAAATATGGATGAATGCAAATGTTATCTTACTTTGCAATATATAGAAGGAAAATGAAATTTTGATCTTGTTGTGCTTTCAGAGTTGCCTTAATATAATTTTGCACCTTTTTGATCTCGTTAGAATCAATCATATGTGGAAAACTTGGACAGAGGAAACCAATTGGTATAGATGATTGCTCACATATCCTATAAAGGTACCTACATGCATAAACAACAAATTTGACCTAAGATAACACTACCTTCGAATATACCAGTTCAATCTTATAACTAATAAAAATATACACTATAATCTTACAGCATAAAAACTTTCAGGATCGAAACATCTAGTCAATCTATGGAGAGGAGTTGAGAGATGTCTTCCTATTCGATCAAGACTACGTTGTCAGTCTTTGGTGGATACCAAAATAAATCTTTTGGAAGATCAATCTTGAACATGTGCCCATCATCTAGACCATAAACTAAGTCATTCAAGTTGAGCATGTGATCGCTCAAATTTGCCAAAATTCTCTCATAAACCAAGGCGAAGATTGCTTCATAGTTGATTCTTTTAGAACCACTACCTTGTATATCCACTTACACCTTCTTTATAGTTGAATAATTTTTACCTATCATTAATAATATATTATTATGATGTTATGATATATAAATGAAAATTAAGAGGAAATACTTTTGTATTAAAGAATTATGGCGTGAGATAAAAAAAAAATTAATTGATACCTCTCCAAGGACTATGAGATGTTATGGCCATTGAACAAATCTCTCATGTGCTTAGTCCACTATATGGAACTCACCTATAGGCACATGAACTTCAGATGTGTATTCAGGAAAGGGGAGATCAATAGACACCTTCGTGTGATCGAGCAACATTGGAGTGTCATGTAGCAAGTTACCTGGTGGGCATAGATGAATTGTACTCCTCGCCACTATGACCATCTCTCCCATGTAGGTAATTGCAAGTCAACATGGTCAAGATGTTTGTATAATCATCAAAAATTAAAATAAGATGCTTTTAGGTCATAAACTAAGTGTATATATAAGTGTGAGTGTAAGAGGAAATGAATGAAAAATGTGAGTGTAAATGGAAATAAATGAAATTCATAACTTTTACTTATGTATCTCCCATTGAAAATGATGGGTCTATAGAGTGGCAACTACTTAGCATAGGGCGACTGTGGGACTCACCTCCACCTCCATCTCAAGTTCAAATTGAAAAGACCTAGTAGTCCCCCTACTACATTAACATGTTCTAAAATTGATCCATCTACCACATAAATATTGCTCGTTGTGCCTGAAATTCAGACCTCAATTCATTTCTCACCTCATTCTTGGGTTTTTCCATTGAGATGGAGGTAGATTGTTTCCTCTTGCCTTGTTTACCAAAAAAAGTAGAGATGGTCACCCCAGTTCCAACACCACGAATAGAGCCTACATGTTTGGGTTTGCCAAGCACACGTGTTAAGAAGTCATCCTACCCTCTACTTCCCAAATTCTTGTGCTATTTCCTCCCTTAAGGACTCCTATTCAAAATATATATGCATCAAAAATCAATCTAGGATAAATTTAGATTTGATTAACAAGTTATACATGCCATTTGTTATGCCACCTTTTTTATCTCTTCGACTATAATTGTATAAATTCCTTGATCTGTCTTTTTTTGTTCTAGCTCTATCCTAATCAAGACTCCGATCATATGTGGCATTAGAGTGCATTGTTGCCAATGAGGAGAGAGATAATTTTGAATATGTAACCATCATATAGACCAAAACCAAGTCATGTAAGTTGAGCATGTGACTGCTTAAACTTGCTAAAATCCTCTCATCAACCAACGCAGAGGTTGCTTCATAGTTGATTCTTTTGGAACCACTACCTTGTATATCCTCTTATGCCTTCTTTAATGGTTGAATCATTTTTCCTACGATTTAATAATATATTATTACGATGTTATGATATATAAATAAAAATTAAGTGGAAATACTTTTGTATTAAAGAATTATGGAGTGAGATAAAAAAATTATTAATTGATACATCTCCAAGGACCACGAGATGTTGTGGCCATTGAACAAAACTCTCATATGTCTGCCCCACTATATGGGACTCACCTACAGGCACATGAAGTTCATATGCGTATTCAAGAATGGGGAAGATCAACAGACACCTTCACATGATTGAGCGAAATTGGAGTGTCATGCAGCAAAGTACCTGGTGGGCATGGATGAATCATACTCCTTACCACTATGACCGTCTCCCTCATATGGTTAATTGTAAGTCGACATTGTTGAGATGCCTATATAATCATCAAAAATTAACATCAGATACTCTTAGGTCATAAACTTAGTGTAAATATAATTGTGAGTGTAAATGGAAATTAATGAAAAATGTGAGCATAAATGGAAATAAATGAAATTCATAACTTTTACTTGTGTATCTTCCATTGGAAATTATGGGTCTACAGAGTGCAGATGCTCGGCATAGGGCAACCGTGTGAAGGACCTGCCTCCACCTCTATCTCAAGTTTAAATTAAAAGGACTTAGTAGTACATTGCAGCAATAACATGTTCTGAAATTGAGTTATCTGCTGCATAAACATTGCTTGTTGTGCTTGAAATTCGAACCTCAATTCATTACTCACCTTATTCTTGGATTCATCCATTGAGATGGAGGTAGATTGTTTCCTTTTGCCTTAATTACCAAAAAAAAGTGGAGATGGTCATCTCAGTTCCAACATCATTAACAAAGCCTACACGTTCAGTTTTGCCAAGCGCACTTGTCAAGATGTCATCGTACCCTCTAGTATCATTTGTTGTGCCACCTCTCATCTCTTTGACTAGAATTGTAAAAATTCCTTAATCTGTTTTTTTTGTTCTAGCTCTAACCCAGTCAAGACTTCGATCATATGATGAGTTAGCATCAGAGTGCTTCGTCACTGATGAGGAGAAAAAAGAAATAGGATCTTCAACCATCCATTAGGGCCTTTTACTGGCATAGCCTTTGCGACCAAAGTAATGTGGATGGACACTCTTGGATTGTTTCGCCTTTATTGTGACCCTGATTTGCTATTAATAAAAACATAAGTAATAAAGAAATCAGTATTATGAGATTGCATAAAACATAAATAAAAAAGTTACATGAGATGGAATAACTTATAGATTTAAATGTCATTCCACTCAATAATCAGTACCTCAAATTCTTCCTTTTAATATGCCAACTTGAAATCCTCCCAATCCTAAGCAGATAAGCAGTCATATTTTTCTAAGGGTGACAACTGCTGGAGATTATGAATCATCTTGATGTATTTTCTTATGAGGTGGTGCTTGAAATTTTTCAACTACCTCCCCACACCTTTCAATGTATGTTTCTTCATGTCCAAAGTATCTAGAACATTGAATGCTCCCTGTAAAACAACATTTTAGAGTCATTAGTATCAATCACATATTACATAATAGAGGGACTAGCTAATTGTGAAACTTAATAATGTTATTTATTATATCAAGTCTAATGATTTTAGAGGAAAGTTACCTTGATATCATCTCATATCATATCTTTAATATCCTTATTAACTTTATTCCATTTTTTCTATGTGATCTTAACTTTGAACGTGCTGCAAGACTGAGGTATAATCTGAATAGTATAGCATTTGGTCCAATTGGATTTCCTTGTGAATTGAATTCTATTGTATTTAGTTTTTCCTCTTTCTTATCCAATGTCTTGCATTTTGCACCTCCCTTACACTTCCTCTTACTAGTGTGTTGAGAGTCATCTCCTGAAGACATGATTTATTGCAATACAAGTATAATGAAGAAACATGTAATTATAATGCAATATAAAAGCAATTTATTTGAATGAGAAATAGGAAGAGTATTTATCTTACAAACAATAACAAATATTTGGTAATTATCATTATAAATCGCACTTAATTATATTACAAATCAATAAATGTACCATGGACAAATTGGAATCAATTATTGGCGATTTTCAATCCATAAGCCTTTGATATGATCAATATACATGTAATTTGTATCTAAAATATCATCACTAGCTGATATATGTAGCCTAATAGATAATGAGGGATCTCATCAAACTGATCATACTCTTCTTAATCTACTACATTATCAATTCCAACAATATGCCTCTTATCTTGAAGAACAATAGACCGCTCACTATAGCTCGGCTCAACAATGTAAAATACTTGTTTGGCCTGTAAAGTAAGAATGAATGGATCTTCTTGATAACCCAATAGACTAAAATAGACCAACGTGAATATTTGCTCATCTACTTAAGCACTACATTGGTTTTCAACCCATTTATACAGGAAGAGAGGAATATTGAATTTCTTATAGTCTAGCTCCTAAATATCTTCAACTACACTATAATATGACATCATAGCATCGATTGGCCTATTGTCTTTAGCACTAGCAAATTCTCTTGATGAAATTATCAAAGAAATTCTTCTATTTTACATTGTGCTTTTGTCATCTTGACTTTTAGTGTAAAATGTATAACGGTTAATGTCATATCCTTCATAAGACCATACACACAATACAGGGCTGTATGCTAATTGTTGTGAGATATTTCTATAATATTAATTAACTTCATTTATGCAATTAGGAGTAGGTAGAGATTTATTTCCTAGTTTGTATTTTTTCCTATTCTTAATATATTTGTTTCCTATTTTATGCTTATAGGGCTATATATACATGGTTTCAAAAGCATGAGTTCTAGTGAAACCTTACTTGGAAATTGATTTGAGAGTTTGCCCAAGTGAGCATCTTTTTGTCATAGTTTGGCCACCATGAGTGATCCATTTTTTTTACCCTAGAGAGCATATTGTGTAATTTCTTAGGTCACTATTATTGAGTGATATCTATTATTGGTATATCTTGCTTGACTCTCCTTAATCTGTACGACATCTTCTCCTACTTAGTTGGGTCTACATTACTGTGGTGTAATGCCTTTGTGCTATAGCTTTTATCAGACTATATGACATATTCTCCTACTTGGTTGGGCCTATATTGGTTTGATGTGAGGCCTTTTGTGTTAAATGTTTTGGAACTCTTTGTTTTTTTTTGTATCTATAACAAGTTGGACATGATTGATATATATGCTCCAACTTGAGGGGGAGTGTTGTAAGATATTTATATAATATTAATTAGCTTGATTTATGTAATTAGGGATAGCAACATATTTATTTACTAGTTTGTATTGTTTCCTATATATATATATATATATATATATATATTTCTACTATCAATGAAATTATCGATTTCTCTCCATTCTTGTTTCTTTACACTAACCATTTTTTAGTATTAGTTACCTCATACTTCATTTAAGACTTATGACAACTGACGCATTATGTGGTCTTTAAATCATCTAAAAAAAGAACAATTGTGTTCTTTTGGCAACCATATTTCACCTTTTGAAGGATTCAGATGCTGTAAAATGGTTATATGGTCTTCTAAGTAAGGATGAACCTTAATAAGGTGGTGCAACACAAGGAGGCATGCTTTATCACTCATTTGAGCACCAAGTATCATGATTTTAAATCCTATCATTCCTTTACCTCTAAGCGTTCCCTCATGATGAGACTTGAGAATTCCAATTGGTTTAACACTTGTAAAATAGTCAGTGTAAAATTTAATACCTTCTTGAACTAAGTAACCTTCAAGGCCGATACCAGTTCCTTACATACCCTTTTAAGATGCTTATGAATCTCTTAAAAGGATACTGTTGAACCTTGAAGGGTATTTCCGTTATTTTAATGATCACAAATAATTATGCAATGACATTTAATTATTTCAAGTGTTTAAGTCTTAAATAGGTCAATTATAATCTTTTAAGAGCTTTAGAAATCAATATTGGATCAAAAACAACTTGAAAAGGAAGGCTTCACCATTAGGCATCATGACCATAAAGGTGTTTGTCATGACCATGAAGACTATGCTTCACCACCAGGCTTTATGACCATGAAGAATTATGTCATGACTGTGAAAGATCTTGTCATGACTGTGAAAGATTGTTTCATAACTGTGAAAAATGTGCTAAAATGATCCAATAGCCATCATGAGCATCCTTCACCACCATGTCAAGCGTCACGGCCCTAAAGAGCATCCTTCATGATTGTTAAAGAATGTTTTATGGCCATGACAGTCGAGCAGGAAACTCATTTTTAAGTGCCAAAATGCTTCATAATCGTGAATTTGGGCACATACATCATTAATAAGGTAGTTCAATAGACATAAATGTATTACATGCACCCCCAACAGTTGTAATACATCAAAGGAGTATAAATATTTCACATTTATGATGGTATGGGGTAAGAGAATATTTGATTAAGTGCATATTACTTCAAATCATCATTGTGAATTAATTTTTAAAGTTACCTCTCTTTCTCTCACTTACTTGAACTTTATATTCTTCAAAAGCTCGAGTGTTCTTGAGTTCTTTGGGTTGTTGAGTAATTTCTTTCTTGCAATCAATAGCTCAATAGTAAGATTGAGTGTATTGGGTTGGGTTGGGATTTGAAATACTTATAAGGGTTTGAGTGTGAGCCTTAGGTTAAAACATTTGGGTAGCTTGTTTAAGCTTGTGAGGATTTAATCTACACTTTAAAGTAGATTGTTAGTGGATTGAAACTCTCAACTGAGGTTGGGGAGATGAGTAGGCTAAGAGGGCCGAACCTCTATAGATCCTTGTGTTTTGTTGCTATTCGTTGTTCAATTTTTTAATCTTCCTTTCCATTCAAAACCACCAATCCACCCCCCCCCCTTCTTAGTACATATGGTATTTCATTTGGTATCAGAGTAAGGTCTCCTTAATTGAAGATTTAATCATCTTGGAGTAAAGATGATGGCCTCTACAAGTCAAGTTCCCGATGTTCATGGACCAAGCTAAAGAAGACCTCCATTCTTTGATAGAACCGATTATGCTTATTGGAAAAACAAGATGGAGATGTTCTTGGATAGTGAAGGTGTCAATCTATGGGATATCATTGAAGAAGGGTGGACTCAACTTATGGGAAAGGATGAAAGATGTAAGGAAGAGCTTCTTCAAAGAAGCAAGTGGACTAAAGAACAAATTGAAGCAAATTTGAGAAATAAGAAGGTCATTAACATTCTCTATTATGCCTTAAGTAGAGAAAAATACAATGAAATTGAGCACTTGAGGTCCACAAAAGAAATTTGGAATGCTTTAAGAATAAAGCATGAGGGAACCAATCAAGTTAGAAGCAAGAAGCTCCAAATGCTTTGTAGGGAGAATGAGTTATTTGACATGAAGTATAATGAAAAAGTGAGTGATATGTATAGTAGGCTCATTAAACTCATCAACTCCATAAGAAAGCTAGGAAAGAATTACACTCTTGAAGAAATCAAAAACAAAATTCTTGTAAGCTTACCTCAAAGGCAATGGAAAGCTAGAATTTCCTCAATTGAAGAATCAAATGATCTTTCAAAGCTTCCTACGGATGAATTGTTGGGAAAGCTTCTCACTTATGAAATCAAAATGTCTCAAATGAATGAAGATGAGAAGATAAAGAAAGACAAGGGAATTGCTCTTAAGGTAAGCAAAGAGACAAGTGAGAATGATTCAAGTGATGATTAATTGGCTATGATTTCTAAAAGAGTCAAGAACCTCATCATGAAGAAGAAGAGGGAGAAGGCCTTTAAGAAGCAAGATTCAAGCAAGAAAGATCATCTTATTTATTATGAGTGCAATAAGTCCGGACACATTAAATCGAAGTGCCCAAGATTGAGGAAGTCCTATAAAAAAGATAAAAACAACAAAAGGAAAGCTTTCAAAGCTACTTGGGATGACTCAAGTGACTATAATGATGGAGAATCGGGTGATGAAGTTGCCAACCTTTGTTTCATGGCATTTAAAGAGCCTTCCACCAATAAGGTAACTCAAGAACTTGATATTATTCCCAATGATGACGATTTGATACATGTTATTGAAAAACTTATGAGTAAATGTGAGAAACATTCTTTTAGAATTAATTCACTTAAAGAGGTAGTTAAAACTCTAGAAGGAGAGCTTGAGAAATCAAGAACTTCTAATGAAAAGTTAACTAAATCTTTAGATGAATGCAATTCTACTAAGGATAAAGTTTTAAATGATCATGCCGAACTTGTTGAGAAAAATGCATCATTAGAGAAAGAAGTGGATAGTTTCAAGAATTCTATTTCTAGATTCAATAAGGGGAAAGAAATCCTTGATGAGATGATAGCTATTAATTACACCCCTTCTCAATCTAAAAATGGAATCGGGTTTGGCAATTGGCATACTAGTACTTTGAAAACCAAAAGTCTAAGTGTGCCCATCATTAAGACCTATAATGAACCTAGTTTGAGAACCAAAGGACCTAAGAGGTTCAATGGCAACTAAGCCAATGGCCCAACAGCTAAAGTCAATAGAGGACATCTTCCTAGGAGACTTCATTATGCCCCTTTCGCATAGTTCTCATGGCTTTCAAAGGAAGGGACATGCACCTCATTCTACATGCCATTATTGTGGTGAACATGGACACATTAATATGAGATGTTTGATTAGAAAGGCTTATTTGTATCCTTCTAATGCTAACCCCTAAAGACCTAAGTGCATTTGGGTACCTAAACTTGAATGCTTTTTTTTTTGTAGGTATGCTTGAAATCCACCATGAATGACCACACATGGTATCTACAGTGGATGTTCAAGGCATATGACCGGGAACCCCAATGTATTTACTCATTTGGAGATAAAGAAAGGTGGCAAGGCAACTTTTGGAGATAATGCCAAAAGTAAGATTATTAGCATTGGCCAAGTTGGTAAGAAAGGCTTAACTCTTATTAAGGATGTTCTTTTGGTTGATGATTTGAAACACAATTTACTTAGTGTTAGTCAATTGTGTGATAAGGGACATAGTGTATTCTTTGAACATTCTAAATGCTTTGTAACCCGAATATTGGATAGCGAAGTTATTTTTAATGGTGAAAGGGTTAACAATGTGTACACAATTGATCTAACCTCCTTGACTAATCAAGGTGTTGAGTGTTTCATAGCCATTAAGGATGACATATGGGTTTGGCATAAAAGACTTAGTCATGTTAGCATGGAGCTCATTGGAGATCTAAGCAAAAATGAATTAGTCATTGGCTTACCTAAGGTTAAATTTCAAAAGCACAAGGTTTGTGGAGCATGCTAAATGGGTAAACAAGTAAGAAGCTCTTTCAAACCAAAGAATAAGGTTAGTACTACTAGACCCCTTCAATTATTGCATATGGATTTGTTTGGACCTTGTAGAGTTGCTAGCCGTGGTGGAATGCACTATGCATATGTAATTGTGGATGATTACTCTAGATTCACTTCAGTATCCTTTCTTGCTCATAAGGATGATAGTTTTAAAGCTTTTAAAATTCTTGCAAAACGTATTCAAAATGAAAAAGGTTTTAAGATCTTTTCTATTAGGAGTGATCATGGCAAAGAATTTGAAAATGATTCTTTTAAATTGTTTTGTTTTGAAATAGGCATTAATCATAACTTTTCTTCCCCAAGAACACCTTAACAAAATGGGGTTATTAAAAGGAAGAATAGGATATTGGTTGATATGGCCAGAACTATGCTCAATGAGTATAATCTTCCTAAGTATTTTTGGGCCGAACCCGTTAATACCACATGCTACATTTCAAATAGAGTTTTCACAAGACCCTTATTAAACAAAACTCCTTATGAGCTATGGAATGGTTGAAAGCCTAAGCTTTCATATCTAAGAGTATTTGGATGCAAGTGCTTTATATTGAATAACAAGGATAATCTTGGAAAATTTGATGCTAGAACCGATGAAGGTATCTTCTTAGGCTATGCAAACTCTAGTAAGTCTTATAGAGTCTTTAATAAAAGAACCTTAGTTGTTGAAGAATGTATGCATGTTGTATTTGATGAATCTAATCCCCTTGAGCTAAGAAGGGTAATTGTTGTTGATGATGTTGTAGGTTTATTTGAAGATCCAACTCAACAATAAGAAACTGATGATCAAAGCCAACCTCTAAATACATGTCAAGACATTGTGGTAGTTGATCCTCTTAAGGATGAACTTGGAAATGCACCAATGGTACCTCAAATTCAAAATCATAAAGGTCTACCTAAGGAGTGGCAATTCAAGAAAGACCATCCTAGAGACCTTATCATTGGTAAGCTATTAAAAGGAGTAACTACTAGACACTCTCTTAAGCATCTTAATAGTCTAGCCTTTATCTCTCAAATTGAACCTAAACATGTTGATAATGCTTTGTGTGATGAGAGTTAGGTGCTTGCCATGCAAGAAGAACTCAACCAATTTGAGAGAAACAAGGTGTGGACCTTAGTCCCTAGACCTAAGAATTATCCTGTTATTGGTACTAAGTGGGTGTTTAGAAATAAACTTGACGAAAGCGGTGCCATTACTAGGAATAAGGCAAGGTTAGAAGCTAAAGGCTATAACCCTAATGAGGGAATAGACTATGATAAGACTTTTGCCCCCATTGCAAGGTTGGAAGCCATTAGAATGTTGCTTGCATTTGCATTATACATGGATTTTAAATTATATCAATGGATGTTAAAAGTGTTTTTCTTAATGGTTATAGTGAAGAGGAAGTTTATGTTAAGTAACCTTCGGGTTTTGTGCAACATGATCTTCCAAATCATGTTTTCAAACTTACCAAGGCTTTATATGGCTTGAAGCAAGCCTCTAGAGCTTGGTATGAGAGGTTAAGTAATTTTCTTTTGCAATATGTTTTTCAAAAGGCAAGGTTGATACAACTCTTTTCATTAAAAGGCATAAGCATAACATTCTCATTGTGCAAATCTATGTTGATGACATTATATTTGGTGCTACTGTAAATTTGAACTCAGTAGGGACTATATCTTTTTAAGTCAAGGAAAAGAGTTATAGATTATCTGCTGCTACTTCTACTAAGGTTTTTAAATTGCTCACTAATGGTTTGTTGAATGAATCTAATGCTAAGGATTTTGCTCCTTTTTATGCTTAGAGTACTATTACCTCTGGAAAAGCCTGGGATATTAAGATTGCTAAGAGCACATATCTTGATTCTCTTGCTCTTAAATATGTGTATAAATTTCTTACTTAAAATATTTTTGCTCGAGGTGATAGCAATGGCTCTGTTAGGAAATTTGAATTGCTCTTTCTTTATTATGCTATAAAAAATAAGCCTATTGTAGTTAGTAAATGGTTTGCAGCACAATTGTGTCAGATTGCCACTAAGACTGCGAGTGACATTCTTATAGGGAGTTATGTGACACATTTGGCTATGTCCCTAGGCTTGATTGATCTTGATAGCCTAGACTTTGAGCTCATTCCAGCCTCTATTTCATACAAGTTAGATACTGACTCCTTAGTTCGGATGAGAGCAACAGTTAGGTTCTCTTTTAGAGGAGAGATACACTTCAGGCTTAAGGATCACTCAGATCATATTGTTTGGCTCATAGTTTGTCAACCATGACTGCGGAAAGATCTGGAGAAGATCTTGCTCTAGAGTTGCTTTGGAATCTAGACTACTTTCAAAACTTGAGTGGAATCCACGGTGATGCTTAAGGCATCTTCTGAGGCTGGAATACAAAGATCCATTGCATGATTTTGTACTATGTATATCATCTGGTAGTGGAGAGTAGCTATATCTGTAGTAGCTACGTGCTGTACTCTAGTGATCTGAACTTAAACCTTCAGGGTATTGAACGTATGAGGGTCACAAAGCCTTATATTGAAGTTTGGATAGAAGGTGCATAGAACAGTGCTTGTGTTCAGCGTAGTTTGGATTGTTCCAATTACTGCATGCTAGTACTCCAAGAACCTTGTATTAAGAAGAGCTATTCTGGCCCTAACAGGAAGGCCTTTTCTTCCATGGTAAGTGAGAGCAAGGCGGATCGCTCCAAAGTGGATATGAGTGTTTCCATTTCTTTGCTATTGAGCAGGTAACTTAGTAGGAATTTCCAGAGTAATGAATTGTTCTTCACCTGTGCCTCTGATAGGACAGTGATCAAAGGAAGAGGATTGAACATATTCACGAACATAAGATGGCTTTTGTCTAATCAAAGCTTTAATAGAAGTGGTGAAAGAGGATTTGTGTTTTTGGAAAGTGTGGTATGGATTTAGAAGGGGTATGTTTGTTTCTTGAAATTTTTTATCATCTGAAAGGAACAAATGTTCATAAAGGTAATTGAGGTGAGAAGAACAAGAAGGTTGCAGAGAAATAGAAGTGGATGAATCAAAACGAGATAATTTTGAGTTTGTCATAATGATGTTTGAAACTTCTCTTCTTCATAGACAAAATCAGAAACAAGCAATCTACTTAGGCTTTGATACCAATAGGGGGGTGGAAGCCTAAAGTCCAATGAAATGCTTCCCAAATGCTTCTTAACACAAGGCTCAAACAGCTCAACCTCTAGAACCAACACAGAACCACTCGTGGAGGCCTAAAGTCCAATGAAATGCTTCCCAGATGCTTTAACTTGTACTGGTAGGACTTTAACGATCGGTAGACTTGCCAGGTGATCTAGAGAATGAGAAGAGAAGAGATTGTTTTAAGCAAACATCTTTACTAAGAAAACAAAGCTTTTAGTTTTTTACATCCTTCATTCTCTAAACAAATGAGAAGGTATATATAGAAACTAGACAAGTGACACATGCATCACTGCTTACATCACATATTCCTAAACAGTAAAAGTAAATAGGAATAAGATAAAAAGTATACACGCATAATTATACAATAGTACACATTGTTCAGCTAAAGTAGCCGAATTATTTATCTATATGGCAGACAAAGTCGAGTGGGCATCTACTTTTTCCATTGAGGCGACATGTTGAAATCTTCGAGCATCGGTGGAGTATCTGGCTGGGGCCAGTTGTCCAAATCTGCTGGCTCATCAACACCTGGTGGGGGCAAATTGTCAAAATAGTTTGGATTCTGAGCATAGAATGGGTTGAACTCTGGATTGGGCCATCTAGGAAGATGGGCTCCAACGGGCTTGAATTTTGAGGACTGATGAGGCTGTGGCTCTTGGGCCTGGGCCTAAATTGGAGGCTGAGTAACTTCTTCGTCTTCCTAGGAATCAGGTTCATACTGCATCTCTTTGTCTTTATTACGAAGCTGAGGTTTGAGTGTAGGCGACCATGGTACCATTTTAATATTTTGACTTAGATCAGGACTAATGGAGGTGAAACTTGGCATAGGAAGGTCATTGAAATTGTTCCTTTTGCGTAACTCTAAGTGTAGAGCTTTACGAACTGATTCAATTGCTGTTGGTTCTGGATGGCAAATAACTATAAGGCCATAGCTGTGAATGACCAATTGCTACGACTGTCTGAGTGCCCATAATATGAGTGTTTGGACGATGGAAGATGAGAATTGCAGTGACTTGATGAGGGACTCCTCGAACAGGTTGATCTACTATAAGGCCTGCAAATAGCCTTTTCCAGTAGCGGAGAGGCTGGAACCAAGTGAGAAACTTAATCTGAGGAGAATTGAGGTTGTCTCTGTTGAGCATAAATGGAAGGAATGGAATCAGTGGGATCTGAACTGCATGGTGATACAGTGTCGATTGGCACCAAAGATACCATAGTTGCTCTGGATGCATCTTTTGTATGCCGAGCTGATAGACAATCACCCAAGGGTATTCAGCTGGGAAGTAGATCATTTGTCTGGGAAGATTCAGTGTGTTTTGAAACATTGCTAGATAGGTGAACAACATGTTATGTGCGAAACTTCTGATAGGTCGAAGGTTTGGACCCTTTGGATAATTTGGAGGGAAATCAAATAGTGAATGAACTGGATTTCTGGAACTAGAAGCCATTGTGCTGATTGAACTGGTTGCCACGAGGATTAGTGGAATCTCTAAGGAAGAGAGAATGAGAGATGTTTGAGGTTGTTGTGGTCGGGATAGGAAATCTGGGATCAAATTCTTATCACCTTTTATATGCTTTACTTCGAAACTGTAGCGGCTAAACCATTATTTCCAGCGAAGTAGCTGAGGATGAGGAATAGCTTTTTGCTTAAAGTCGAGCATACGTGGAAAGGATGAGCAATCCATTACCACTTGAAAGTGATATCCTATCAGATGAAATTCAAACTTCTTTATTCCATATTTGACAGCTAGAATCTCTTTGAAGGTGGAATGATAATGCAACTCACTATCCTTGAAATTTCCACTAGCATGGCCACAGACTTCAGTCTTATCTGGAATCTGTTCAAACAAGATAGCTCCCCAATACTCATCTAACGCGTCTATCTGGAGTATTCTTTTGCCAGTAGATGGAATCTGCAGGTGGGGTAGACTCTGAGTTACAGACTTGAGTGCTTGTACTGACTGAGTGTGAATATCTAACCAAGGTGGTGCTTTCTTTTTCAATAGCTGATAAAGAGGCTTCACAAGGCGACTGTACTGCACGATAAACTGTCGGATATAGTTGGCAATGCCTAGAAACTGTTGGATTTGCTTTACTATCAGATGACTGTCTGGAAATTTTAAGAGTTCTTGGGCCAAGTGCGGTTGAGGCTTGTACGTTCCATTGTGGAATTGCATACCCAAAAAAGTCAATTGTGGACTGGGCCAGCTGCATCTTTGATGGGCTGAGTGTAATACCCCACCATATAATTAAGAGACCCTTCCTAATTATATAGAGAAATATTACAATGCATGAGGGATTTAAAATTTGTTCTTGTAAACAACTTCGCATCATGGCCATGATGACTTAAAGTAAACATAAAGAAATAGTTTATGAAAAATGTGTTAATACAAAGCTTTAAGATATAAAAGTTAGGGCTCACACATGCCCATGATTTTCAAAATATAACATTTACATGTGCTAAAGCATGAACAAAAACTAACTCCCATCCCAAAAGAAAATACACAAAATAAAGTTGTATCACCCACCCCAACA
>CATIWF010005577.1:0-73673 GCA_949630135.1 Balakata baccata | reverse complement strand
ATAGGGTTTAGGTTCTGTAGAACCCTAGATCTGATGGCTGTTATTGCAAAGTATTTTCAAAGTTCAAAATTTTAAATTATTTAAATATATTTCTTTAAATTATATACAAATATGAAAATGAAAATTATTGTTTTTATTATTATCTTTTCCAAAAATACTTCCTCTATATTAAGTGAATTAAGATATGGGAGACAATTTACAATAAAAAGCTAGGGATGATCAGCAAGGAAAAAGCAAAAAAGAAGGCTCAACATGTATCTTCCTGCTAACAAAATTAATGTTGTTCAATTTGCTGCGACACCAAATTAGCTGATCAGTCGTAATTTTGGACATGTTGAGGACCCTTGACACCAACTTCATATCTACTTGAGAGAAGAAGTAAAGCACTTGATCTGTACTGCCCTGTTGTTCCTGTTTCCGGAATTTCCTCAGTATGCAGCTTCCACTCCTTAATATGTCTTTCAGCTTCTTTTCCTTCTGCATTTCATTCAAAAACAACTCAAAATTTTCACTGAACTTGAAAGGCACTAGACCATTTCCAACCCGCGTCAAAATAGCATGGACTTATGGACGAAGACAAAAATGGCGTGTTCCCTCCATTTCCAACCGACGCCATTTTGCACGATAAAATGGTGTGAGCTACGGCAAAATGCCATATTTGGTGTGGCATTTCACTGTTCCATTTTGTTTATTTTTTTGGTGTCATGGATTGGAAAAATATTTATTAAATATTCCTTTTATTATAAAAAATGATGCTATGAATTAAAAAAATAATTTGTGAAAAATAATCATTCTTAAGAAAATATATTCTAGAGAAAATATTTTTCAAAAAAATATAATACTTTCCAATGTTTGGCTTTGGCTGCAATATTAAAAAACTGTTGAAAAATATTTTCCGATGTTTAGTTGGCAATATATTTTGTTCCAAAGTAATATTAGTAAAAGTTATTTTCATATGTATAATTACTAGCACAATACTTATAATAAAGTTACTTTTATATGAATAATTGATATAAAAAAGAATTAATGCTATTTGCACTTCAAAAAATGCATTGTTTGTTCAATTTTTAGTATAGGACTTACACTTTTTTTTTAAAAAAATTATATTACTAATCAAGTAGATATTGGTATTTTTTAAGTAAATAAAAAAATTTAAAAAAAAAACGTAAAATTAGCGGTTTATGACAAATCTAATTCCACCATAAATATTTCTTAAAAAAATTAAACAAAAGAATTACTTTAAGCATTTTAAATTAAAAAAGAAAATAAAAAAAATTCAACTTTAGTGATCCCCACCCTTTTAATGAATGACTGGTTCAATTTTTGGATTTGGAAAATAACTTCTTGTTTTTGGAATGGGAAGTTATTTTCCGTGTTTTGGGATTATTTTCCTTCAATTTATTTATTTTTTTTTTGTAATCCAAATATTGGAAAATAAGGAAAAATATTTTCTGAAAGAAACAAATAAACGAAGCCTAAAATAGTGTTTTATGTTGGAGATGGGCTTATAAGAAGATTTTGGAGTTTGTCGGGGAAGAAATTTCTTTTAAAAATAGAACCTGAAAAATATTAAACTAACCTTTTGCAGGGTCGTTCTGACTTCGGTTAAAAGCTCTAGTTCAGTGGGATCTTGGGGTTGAATTTGAGTTCCTTTTCGACTTTTCTGAATCACATTGTGCGAGTCTTTATCAGCTCTAACAAATCGCCAGAAAATTCTTATGGATTCTTCCACGATTTCTACTAATCCATCACTTTTAATTGCATGGTTGTTGTCATTCATCTTCTTTCTCCCCTTCTTCTCCTTCATACTGTCTTCTGCAGAATACTAAAAGCCTTTTCTGTTAGTAAATAAACAAAAAAAGAAATGAATTTTTAGAAATTTTCAATTTGTTTTACCTCTTATGACAGGAACCTGAAGAAGATTACGAAGGCGGCATCGATTCTTGACATAATTTTGTATTCTTGGACCTTCAAAAGCTTCGTTCTCAATAAATCTCTGAAGAAGAACTTGAAATTGTTGAAATTCACCAGCAACTTCATTGTATCCGCCCAGTCCATAAGGGTCAGATTCCCAAATTTCAAGTGCCTTTTGATACTGCCAGTGAAGAATTTCCCAGGAAAGGCACATTTGACCCACATAAACCACTTCTAAATCACTATGCAACTCTCTGATGAAGCTCATCATTGGATCCATACCGTTCTTTTTTCGCTTTCCCGGCAGGAATTTCTGGGAAAGAAGTGATGTCAACGCTGGAGCTGAGCCTTTACTATTCCCAGAAATGGATTTCAGTGGATCCTTTGATTGAAGAAATCCTATACATTTTGATCAAGCATGCATTAGAATTAGTGAAAGCAAGGATTATTTTATTTAGAAGCATAGGAGAAGGGTTAATTTCATCCATAATCGTTTAACTTTAGTATTATTGCAGCAAAGTTGCATAATTTTTTTTTTCCCATAAAAGTCATCTAACTATGGATTACTTTTAATAAAGTTATTTATGACGATTTTTAACAGTCAATAACCGGAAAAGTCATACTAGTATTCCAATTGGCATATAAGATTACTCTCAGTAAAGTTATTTATGACAATTTTTTAACAGTCAATAACCAAAAAAGTCATACTAGTATCTCAATTGATACATAAGAAATGTCATGTCACCATATATGTCAAATTATCCCATATGCCAATTGGGATGTTAGCACAATTTTTCCAATTATTAAAAGTTGAAAAATTACTGAAAATAACTTTATTAAAACTAAATCATAGTTAGATAATTTTTATGAAACAAAATAAATTATATAACTTTACTGTAATAATATAATAATTAAATAACCATAAATGAAATTAAGCCAAGAGGAGAATTGAGATTTAGGTAAAGCCATTGTGTAATAAGATAATGAATTCACTAAATGAATGACGTACACAAATTGAAAGTTAAAAGGTCGGTAGAATAGAATAGCATTTAAGATAATAGAAATTAGGTTAGGAACACATGCATATATTAATATTTATATCTTTTTTATGCAAATGCATACCCACATCAGATAGCATTCTTCAAACTGCAAAATAATTAATTTAACAAATAGAAGAATGCTTTAATTATATAATTTCTTATGGAAATCTACGCATGTGCTCAATGGATAGTGAAAGAATGGGAAAATGCATATTTTGATCCCTAAAGTTTATAAATTTGTGCAATTAAATCCGCAATTGATTTCTTTCTTCAATTAACTCCTTAATTTTCAATTTTGTACTAATCTAGTCACTATATAAATACTGATGATTAAAGAATTCAATTGAACAAAATTCTAATTAATCCCTCTTTATGAAACACTTAACACTCCAATGATAAATTGATAATTAATAGAACAAATTTACACAAATTTATAAATTTCATGGACCAAATATATGAGTTTGTTTTTCTGAAAGAAAAGTTGGTTATCATGGCAGAAGATGCAAGTTTCCTTCCTACCTCCTACTTTTGTGTAATTATTACTCCACATGCAGGTTCAGGCTTCCGTTTAACTTTAACCAAACTAAAAACTTGATTTAGATTAAAATTAGAAGAATTTCACCGTTAGCATTTCTGTTCATACTTATTATAAAGTTCTGAATTTCAAGCTTTATAATAAAATTTCCATGACCTAGCAACAAACTTGTGCAGAAATTAAATCGAGAAAAGACTTAATACCCAGAAACTTACCCATAGCATACATCTTTTGGTAATTCAAGATGTCGAATTTTCGCATTCTTTCTCTGTAACTCTTGTAGAATTTGAGAAGCTCACCCATTCTATCTTCATGCTGGAACTTGTCATCAATCTTCCATGGCTTTAAATCTTCCATTATTTTGGGCGACTCGTCTTCTTCCAATATGGTTGGCAGACCGGTTGCTCTCACCTTTTTCAGCTCCATTTTCAGTTGTTCTATCAACTCTTGATGTTCCCATAGAATTTCCAATCCATTTGAATCCTCACCTTCCAAGCCAGACGAATCCTTGGAAGCAGAACTCTGTTGTTCTTCATCTTTAACATCATCCTCAGACAAATTTTCTAAATTTTCATTCCCTGAATTCTGCATATTGGGCTCCTCTAGATTCTCAAGCTCTTCCATTATATCACTGTCCTCCTCATCGATGTCGCTGGGGTCACGCCCAGTTGTCAAATTCTGCAAATTCATACCCTCAAATTCCAAATCCTCTTCAGTGTCCCTAAAAGTCCTTAGCTCGAATGCATCTTCAAAATCTTTCTCAGAGAAGAAACCATCGCTGGATGAACCTGCAAATCGACTTATAAGCTCGTGGCTTGAAGTAATGGAATCAGAATCGGAATCAGATGTAATGAAGTCCTTCTCTGATAGAATTTGTCCAGCCTTTTTCGAAACTTGTTGATCACTCTTTACACTGTTCTCAAAATCATATGCTGAAATAGACCCTTCATTACATGTTTCAGCCTCGAGCTTCTCTGCATAAATCTCTTTTCTCTCCTCAGGGATAGGTTCTGATTCTACTTCCTGTTCAAATAATTTCTGATTGTGCAACATCTTGTCGTTGAAAATCTCTTTATCGCCAATAGCACCATTCACAGAATCAGCATAGAACTCTTTCACAGTAAGGCTAACAATCTCTGGCTTCTCCACAAAGAGACTAGAATCCTTCGCAGTAAAAAACTCATACTTATTGGTGGTTGTAGAGGATACAGAATCTGAAAAAACTGGCTCATAATTCTCTCTGTAAGTCTGATATTGAAATTTGAAAAAGAACTTTGGTGCCTCTTCCTCCTCTAAATCATCAGTTGCTCTTGCGTCATTAAATTCAATGATATCAGCTTTTGGTTCCTTTGCCTCAGCTTCTTGCTCAGAAATTTGTTCTGGTTTCTCAGCTTCAGATTCTTGCTCTACACAATCAGAGTCGAATTTGAAACAAATTGAATTGATTGTTCGAGAGCTAGCATTCCCCTTAATCCTGAATTAAAAGGAAATTATTAATAATTTTCAAATATATAAAATTGAGTTTTATAAAGAAAATGAGACAAGAAAATACCTGAAAATGGTTCTATTAAAGAAACCAAACAGAGTAAGGAACAGAGAAGAAACAGAAAACCAGAAAGAGGCTGCCAAAAATTGCAATTTTTGATGGAGAAACCCATTAAAAGAAGACATACTCAATAATCTGAAAAGGGTATTGAGCGAAATACCCATTTCGGTGCCCCATGAATTTAACCCATCAATCTGATTTTTTCATCTTGAAGCAAAAACAGAGCAAGGAAACAGAGATAGTCGACGAAGCTCTGATATCCAGTTTGAAATCTAAGACAAGAACGGACCTTTCACCTGTAGGAAAAAAGAAAAAGGAAGAAACAACGTCAAAATCAAAGCATATGTAATGTACATGGTAATCTGATTCGGGGAAGTAGAAATATGACCTAAATGGGGGATAAAACAGGGAAATTGTTACGCCAGAGCTACGGAGAGAAAAGAACATGTCAGCGACTGAGAAGAGGAGGGATAATTGAGCTTGCTTAGAGCCTTGGAATTCTCGAAACCGTTATTGATTTGGATTTAGAGAAAGATTTTCTTCAGCTGGAAGGTCTGTTTTTGTCTCGTGTTCTTGTGAATCTGAATAGGGTTTAATTGAAAGTTTACGTCTTTGAATTTTCAAAATTTAGATTTTCTTAATAAATATTTAAGGGATGTTGAAAATTAGGTTGGGTTCTTAAGATTATGATTATAGGTTGACAAAATTTGTCATTCTGGGTAAGAATTGAAAATTGAAATTAGAAGATAAATTGTTTATTAAGCAAATGACATGTATTTAGCTATTTAGCTAATCAATCACTTATTAATATATATTTAATTATTTTTTTAAATATATATTTAATTATTATTAATTGAAGTAAATATATATATACTATTTTAATAATTTATAATATAAAATTTACGCGTAGAAGTAGGGGTAGCCAAATTTGACACAAGAAAAAAGGAAAAAGGGAGGAAAGAGCAAAGACTTCCACTCCCATGGAAATATAATTCCTTACTTTTATTCCCCTTTTCGGCTAACATATTGCGTTAAAATGTCTTCATGTATAGAAATTAATGCTAAAATGTCTTATTAATTAAATTAATTAGTACTTCATGTTTGGAAATGATAGATCTTAGTTATATATTTTCATACATATTAAGAAAATTAATTAATTTAGTTATATTAATATTTTTTTTGATATTTCCTAAAAATATCCATCACCGAAAACAATTTTTTAATCTTTTAATATTTATATAAATATCAATTAATTTTAATAATTATTTAATGCAAAAGTTGGAAAAAAAAAATTTACGGTAAAAAAGAGAATGTGAGCTTGTCTTTTCAAATGGAGAAAGTAATATATAGTCATATATGCATAGATAAAAGAAATTTAGTAATTATATAGAACTTAATTAATTTATGTTTGATGACATGAGCAATCATGCATGTTTAGGAGCTTCGAAAGCAGGATTCAGAACCTGATTAACAAGAGGGAATTAATAAATTAATGTTTTGAAATTTTTCATTGACATTGCAAAATTGCCTTTCCCCCACATTCAAATATCAAGTGACTACACACTCTGCCCTCTCAATTTTGCAAGGAACCATCAATCGGCATTTTACAATTTAAAATAACTGTGGATAAAATTGAATTTAAAATAATTTAAATTATTTTCAGTGATGAATTATACTTATGAAACTCGGCTTAAAATTTTAGAGCAATCTTTACCGGCAACTAGCCGTTGCTATAATACTAATAATATAAAATAAATGGGACGTTCTATATTTTCACTAAGTAACACAAAATTAAGAAAATGGATTATATGCATTGTTATCAAACCTAACCTGGTTCAGCCGATTCAACTGATTTAATCAAAATCAGGAACATTCATTATTAATTTTAAACATGGTTATATGTATGTCTCATTTGAAATTTTTTTAATTTTGGCTTTTCAAGCACATTCAAGAGTCACCGCTTTAATCAATTTATATTAAAACTGACCCAACCCTTTTTTCTTTTAAGCACTAACTCTATCTTTCGATTTTATTTATAAAAAAAAAATAGAGAAATTATGGAGATAATTTTAAGCTTGTGGATTATATGAAAGGTTGTTTTGTTAGTTTATTTATAAAAATATCAATCCTTCTATTATGCTTGCTGACTTATGATCATTTTTTTTTCTTCTCTAGATGAAACTATAAGATCAAACCAAGGCTTCAATAATGCAATTTAAAAATCCTTAAATGCAAAATATCAAGAAAAAAAATCAGAACATATATAGAGAACTTTCTTCTGAGGCAGATTCAAATAATTTTAAGTGAACAAGGGCTACACTTTTTCAATTTGATGCAAAAATAAGCCAACACTGAATGTTATTTCCTACTAAATCCGAGAACATTAATTGCGAATATTATTTCCCTTGCAATTATAATTCCTCTATTAATCACCTATTCAACTCTCAATGTATAAATCTAAATTTTAAACATTTTCAATGGAATCAAGTCTTTTGAATTTTGACAATTAAATATGTAAGCTTGTATTTTTGTTTCAATTGCATCCTATGCTCGAAGTGCTAATCATGACAAGAGCCTCAACATTGCCCATGCCACTACTTATTAAAACTCTATAATTTTTGTCGGGTACATATTCTTATTATAATCAATGAGATTGAGCGTGGGTCTCAACATGGTTTCTTGTTAATCTTAATTAACTTGAACCGAAACAAAAAAAAAACTCTTGGAAAACAATTAAATAATTAGGATATATAAAATAGCAATAAAATTTAGCTTAATGGTGTCGATCCAATGATGAGGGCTATTTGATCTTAAGTTCCCTAGCTCAAAACAAAAATAAATAATTAGGACATTGAAAAAAAATTAAAGTTATATATTTTCCAAAAAAAATTATATATAATTGAAAAATCTTATTAAAATTTAAATTATTGAGGTCATTAAACCTTTTTTTTTTTTTTGTGTCTAGGAAACTGAGAATTTAATTTATTCTCATTTACTTATTTAGGAACTCTTTTTGTTAAATTTTTCTAATTTTTGCCCATGCATAATTCTTCCCTTCCAGCTCTCGTATCTCGATTCTCTTAGGGTTCTATAGGATACACAATCAATATGTGTTTCATCGAAAATTCAGAAGATAATCAGAATCAAAATGGAAAATCTGATGATTCTTTCAAACTAAATCCAATGGCCAAAGAGTTTGTGCCATCTTCGAGGAGTACAAGGAAGAAGAAGAACAACAACCTGAGGACAAGTAAAGCTTTTAGAGAGGACGCAATCAAGAGAACAGTCTATGTTTCAGACATCCATCATCAGATTACTGAACAACAACTCGCACTTCACTTCCTTCCTTATGGGAACATTGTCGATTGTCGCATAAGTAGAAACCCAAAATCCGGTTTCGCCTTCGTCGAGTTATCCGAGGAAGAAACTGCGATGTCTGCTCTAAACTTGTCGGGAACTGCGCTATCCTCTTACTCCAATTACCCCATAAGAGTAGCTCCTTCAAAAACTGGGATTGCGCCAGTAGACCCAGCTGTCTTGCCAAAGTGTGAGGATGAATATGAGATGTGAATTAGGACAATTTTTTGTACGAACATTGACAGAAACATTGGAAAAGAGAGAGTGAGATCCTTGTTCGAATCTCGGTGTGGAGAGATTCGAGGATTGAGGGTTGTGGCATTAGATGATTATGGTTCGAGTTGTATTGGTTTTGTTGAGTTCAAATAAGATAAGAGTGCAACAGCTGCTCTTAAGTTGAGTGGTTGGGTTTTGGGTTCATTGCCAATTAGGGTTAGCCCATCAAAGACACCTCTTCGCCCTCTAATCCCACTTCCTCCTATTAGCTAATTACTCTTCGCCCTCTAATTAATCCCACTTCCTCCTAGCTAGAATTCATGACTTTCAATTTTAATTTGTGTTAGACTTTTTATCTGGTTCTGATTCATGTTTGAATTTGACAACTACTTCTAGCTAGCTAGGAACCGGCTTATATATGTTATGGATTGTTGAGTTAAAAGTAATTTATTTTCGGTTCATTCATTGATTTTTTTTTTTTATATTTATTATGTTCGACTAACTTATTTATTATTAAAACAGCACATTTATTGTTGGTGTTCAAATAATATTATCCGCTATTTTCATGCTCTAATATAATTTTTTATTGTATTGTATTCCTACGGTGGATCTAGACGTGAGAGATAATATTGAATTATATCACTTTATAACTATCAACTATTACTTATAATAGCTTGAATCTCTTTACTTGAATTTGATTTTGAAAAGAATTAGATCTGAAACACATAATTACCAACCAAAATTTACACTATCCTCCTCCCGGCAATAAGAAAAATAAAATGCTATATATGGTACAATTTGGCTGCGGCCGCAAAAATTGTATGTAAGATCATAAAGCAAGTGCGGACCTTAAAAATTATAATCTTCCTATTATTCTTCATAGCTCATGTTGCTTAAAAATGTTGAGGCCACATACATACTTAGACTTTTGTTATAAGAAATTAATTATCAACTTCCAAGAAGAAAGGATATTGATTAATTGGCACATGCAAATCTTTATTATTATTATTGAAAAATAAAAAATAAAAAATAAAAAGCACCCATACCATATGTTGTAAAGAGAGAAGGGCCTGTTTAACATTAAAAGCCCATTTATGGGAGTAATGGTGACAGGGCTTTTCACATGATATAAATGGGCTAAAACGTGTACAGCCACTTTCCAACATAATTTACATTTTATATATATATATATTTATCATGACAAATTTTTTTTGAAAAAAAAAAAAAGAAACTTATTTTTATTTATTGAAAATTAATGATCCCATGTGTCTGGTGGGTGAGCTCTTACATAGTTATACATTGCGGAAACTAATATAATTATATAATCTATTGTAGAAGTTGGAACCTGCAAGTCATCTTCAATTGGGTAGATTTTAATCCTATAATTTTATTTATAATTAATAGAAATATAAATATATATTTTTTTCTTCATTGTGACATCAAATATGAAGGTAGCAATGGGCTCCACATCATTAAAAGAGTAGGATTTTTTTTTCTTAAAAAAACATTAGACTGGAATTTTAATCATCTTAACAGTTTTTTTTATCAGGAGATCTAATAGGTCATTCGCTATATAACATGTGATAATTATTTTTCTACTTCATCATAACTAATATTGTTAGATGATAGAGAAAAAAATTTAAAAATAAGACTTCTTTCAATTCACAAAAATAAAAATATCGATCAAGTCACTACTTAATTGACATCATTTTAAGAGTTTTTTTGGTACGTTATATACAACTTTTATTAATTTTATTAATTATTATTAACAAGTGGAAGAATTATGAGGAAATTTCACTGTTTGTCATCTTTTATCTTCTCTTTTCATAATTACTGACGTTTTTTTTATCTTACCAAAATTAATTTCTTTTCTACCGATTATTTCACTTGCAGACTTTTTCAACTTCTCCACTGCTATCTTCAATTCCACCACAATTTAGTCGAAAGGCTGAAATCATTTGATGACGATTTTGAAATCAATGGAAAATAATTGGGTGACGATAACCAGGTCATAAAACACAAAAGTATCATGGTAATTAGTCCCTCGCATATAGTATAATCAAGAAAACTTTGAAAAAACTCAATTTCATCCTCATCGTTCCACAAATGTTGAAGAAGCTCGATTTCATCTTCATGGTGATCAGTCTCCCGCTATCTTTTATCATCTCTATTCCTTTTAATTGATGGTTTTATTGGCTGGTGGATTTATAAATTGGAGGGTTGGTGGATTTCATCTTCACTTTCAATTCCACTATGGTTCAAGGTCTGAGTTCATCCATTGGTGGTTTTATTAAAATTTACGTAGCAGAGGTATTCTCATGTAATTCTCAAATATATCTCCAAGATATATCCAAAGTATAACTAAAGTATACCGAACTTTACAGTCTTTGTTCATAACTGTTTTAGGCCAATATATCCCCAATATATACTCAAAGTATACTGGACTTTAAAGCATTTGTTCACGTAAGTATTGTAGGTCCAATGTATCCCCAGGATATACCCAAGGTATACCAGAGATTTTTTTATGTTCTATTAGGCTAAATATATATCCGAGATATACTTAAGATATAAATGAGGTGCTGGTGTAATTATATAAAGTATTTTTCTGTAAAATTAAAAAAAAAAATTGATAAAAGATAAAGTTGTAATTATTTCAATTTTTTTTTTTTTTTTGGTATTTATGAAAAATTTCCAAGAATTATATAAGAGTGTTGCGTTGAGGGCATGAAGGGAGCCTACGCGCGCGGGGGGGGGGGGGGGGGCTGGTACGAAATCTGTAATCTGAAAGTACAAAAATCATACTCAGCATCATTAATCTGGAGCCACCATGAACATGACCATCGCCAACACTATGCTGTACTTCCATAGTACTCAGTTAGCAATATTTATACCTCATGCAATTTGCTCCTCATCATTTTATCAATATCAAGGATATTTACTTGGCAAATTAACGATATATTTTCTTTCAGTTTTATTTAAAAAAAGTACAAAATCAATTTAAATCAAAAATAAACATTCAAGTGATTAATGCTTAGGAGTAAAATCAGAGATCAATAGCAATTTTGTTCAAATTCTGAAATTGAAATTGAAATTGAAGTAGTACTAAAATTGGAGCAGATGGATCTAGCTACCTGTAGATTTGTTTTACCATATGCTGGTAAATCTAGCACTAGCAGTACTAAAATTGTATATCAATTTCATTCCCAAATTAATTAATGTGTTTCAGATATGAGAAAAATCTAGCCCTTAATTAACTCATCGAATCTTTTATCAGTATCATTTATGTATCTAGCAGGACTCGGTAGAATTTCTCTCCCAAAGTAATTTCTGTTCAGAAGCTTTCAGCAATCGTCGGTGCCAGAGGAGTAGGTTTTTAAGTTTTACTTGCTTTTTACTAGACCAGTAATAAATAGGGTTCTCAAGAAGATAAGAAGCCACATAATGTAAATGTTTCTTTAAAGGATTACTGTACGTTTATTTATAAAAAATTAGCTCAATTTTCTGGAAAACTTTTCAGATGAAAATAAGAAAACAAAATTTTGTATTTATTTGCATTATTAAATTTCTAAAATGAAAATCGAAAACAATTATTTTTAAATTAAGTAAACTTTTAGAAAATAAGTTTCAACGTGGTTTCTGTATTTTATTTAATATATATGTAAGTAAATATGTTTTATAAATTTTATATGAAATTAAAAACTGAAAAAAATGATATTTTCTAAAGGTAAACACACCTTTAGTATTTTATAAGAATTTATGTGAAATGGTTGTATTGTATACAAATTACTCCATAAAAGAAAAAGAAAGCAGAAAGAAGGATGCGCATGTTTGTAAGTTAAATTTCTTGTTTAATTATTTCTGATTTACAGGGCAAACCCACATTGAATTTCCCGCGGTTTTGTGAGGCAGTAGAGGGCATTGGCACAGCTGACTTTGGCTTTAGATTAAATGCATTTGCTGTCATCTTTTGACTCTATGGATACCTTTGTTCTTTCTTTTTGGTCAGCTTCTCTCTCTTAGCCTCTTCTTTCCTTTTTTCTATATATGCAGACTAAGTTATAGCTTCCTGGGCCTTAAGATGATTGTCCTTTCTTTGAAAAAAGATAAACATAGAGTCTTCAATTTCAAATAGAGAGAAAGAGAGAGAGAGAGAGAGAGAGAGAGAGAGAGGAGATCAAGAAGAAAACAAGTCTTCAATCTGAAAAGCTTTGAATTAACAAGATTATTACATAATCTTGATCAAGATTCTTTTGTTGTCGTTGATATGGGTAGGCCACCTTGCTGTGATAAGACTGGTGTTAAAAAAGGTCCATGGACTCCTGAAGAAGATATCATGTTGGTTTCATATATTCAAGAACATGGTCCTGGAAATTGGAGAGCTGTGCCCACTAACACAGGTTAATTTCTTCTTCTTATTATTATTTTTCTAAAGATTTCCTGTTTCTTATACCCTTTGTGCTATATAGGATTCTTTTTTGTCGTTTTTGATTCTTTGATCATTATAGCAAAAGCATTTAAAGAACCATTATGTAGGTAGGGTTTGATGATCTAATTAGTTGAATGCTTTTCTGCAGGTTTGCTTAGATGCAGTAAGAGTTGCAGGCTTAGATGGGCTAATTACCTAAGGCCAGGAATCAAACGTGGGAATTTTACTGATCATGAAGAGAAGATGATAATACATCTCCAAGCTCTTTTAGGAAACAGGTTATTTGATTAATTAATTAAATTTCACTACATACTTTTTGGTTGCTTTTGTCATATCTATTTTACTTTTTTTTTTTTTCAAAATTTAATCCTAACAGTGATTTTGATATGACTTAAATAAATGTTAGTGCATAATTTGGTTTTCTAATGAAGTAATTAATAATCTATGTTACAGATGGGCAGCCATAGCTTCTTACCTTCCACAGAGAACAGACAATGATATTAAAAATTATTGGAATACCCATTTGAAGAAGCAGCTGAAAAAGCTTCAAACAGGCAACATTGAAAGTCAATCTGGAGATGGGTTGTCATCATCATCAGTTGTCTCACAGACAATCCCTAGAGGCCAATGGGAAAGAAGGCTGCAAACTGATATCCACACAGCTAGACAAGCTCTCTATGAGGCCTTGTCCCCTGAGAAACAAATCTCCTTAACTCAGCTCATCAAACAATCTAATGGAGATTATCAGTCCTCTTGTGCCAAACCAGCATCATCATCATCATCAACCTATGCATCAAGCATTGAAAATATAGCTAAGCTGCTTAAAGGGTGGATGAAAAATGGGCCTAAAAATAATATGGAACAAGCTACACAGACTTCTATTAACAATATTTCTGCTGGGATGGCTGATTCTTTGTCTAGCAATCAAATTAAACCTGAAGATAAAAATCGGATTGAATTAGCAGAAGCATTTGAGTCAGTTTTTGGTAATTTTGACTCTTTTGATTCTTCAAATTCAGATTTTTCTCATCAGACCATGTCACCTGATGAGGATCAAGCTAGTCCTTTTCTATATGAAAGCAAGCCAAGTTCTTTGAGTGCCCAAATGCCATCACTTTCTTTACTTGAAAAATGGCTCTTTGATGAAATTGGTACTACTCAAGACAAGGATTTTCGTCTTGGTGAAGTTACATTAGATGATGATGGAAAAAATATTTTCTAGATGGTAACTAATCTTGTTTTCTTCAGGACTTGTTTTGAATTAGATTAATTAATTAGTATATGCTACTAATTATTCTTTCTAAAGGGGTTTATTGTGTTGGGGGTACTTTGGAAATCTTTTGATTGTTATTTTTATATTATGCTTTAGGCCTTTAGCAGAGAAAGGTTAACCCCAAAACACCACCGAAGGTGTAAATCCCAATTTATTTGGTGATACTTCTTCTGAGAATAAATAAATTCCTACCTTGAGAATAAATAAATTCCTACCTTGATCAATATGTCTCATAAACAAAATATTGATTGAATGAATCATGATGAAATGACCACATCAATATTCAAAGATCATACATCTAAATACTGTATTAATATTGTGCAAGTAGCAGAATAATCAGTCAATCCTCTCATTTGTACACATCAAACTAATCAAATGTCTTGTTTGTACGTTGTCCATTAACCCATTATTTTCAGCTTTTTCTTGGTTCACTGTTTAGTAAAATCCAGACCCTTAAACTAAAATTTGTTAATCTCTAAATCAAAACTTCCTTGGTCTGGCTAGCTTTTTCATTAGCTCTTTGAGTATATTCTTCTTCTTATTTTTATTCAACATGTTAAGTAATTCAAAACATTTACCAACAAGATGAGACGAGCTAGCTTTTATTTAATGTTGGATGTGATGAAATTAAAGAAGGACCTGCATTCTTGTGAATTTGTGCGTGACAACTTGCTAAGAATGGAGAAAGTCAACCTTCATAAACATTGCTTAATTGCATGCTAATCAAAGTAGAGGTAACAGTATGCTGCAATTATTAGGGCAGAGAAGCTCTTGAATTAGTAATTTGAAACAGTAGATGATTTTATAATGATTAAAAGTTTATTAATTAACTTTAAATTTAAAAGAAAAATGAATATAGTTAAGACTAAATTACCTTAATTTGAAAAGACAAAGTTGTTGGAAAAGAAAAGGTATATGGTTGTTTAATCTAGATCTATAATGAATGATTTTGAAATTATACATAACATTAAAGGAAAAATTGGAAAAAAATATTTAAATTTTATTGATTGTATAGAAGTGACAGATAGAATTTTAAATTTTTTCTAAAGTAAAAGCATCCCTAGGCTCTTTATTTGATATATGTTCTTTATTTAGAGAGTTATTTTATAAAAAAAAAAAAATTCATAATAGCCTCTCTATTTTTAAATTTTAAAGTAGAAATTGAGTTAGACTCTTTCTACATTTAGAAAGTCAAATTTCATTCTCTATTCTAATTGTAATCAATGTATTTTCACTTTTTATACATATTTTTCCTTTTTATTGGTACATTACTTTTCTCATTCCTTATAAATAAAAGTAATTTATTTTTTTATTTTAATAAATATTAATTTTCAAGGAACAAAGTAAACTGAAGAGTAAAAATATAAAGAGTATATTGGACTTAGAGTATCCCCAACAGTCTCCATATTTCTCTCTTTACTTATATTTAGGGGGTTTTATTTCTTCCAACAGACTTCTTATCTTCCTCCTTACTTATTTCACTTCTTAAAATTTACATTCTCTATTTTCAGATTTAAGAGTTACAACGAGCTCCTAAATAATATTTTATTATTTATATTTCCTCTTTTTTTTCTTTCTTCTTTTTGTTTCATATTCTCTCTCTTTATTTATTTTTTGATAATTTTATTTATAATAATTTAAAATATAAAATGAGATAAAGAGTATTGTTAGAGTACACATAATTTTTAAGATAAACTAAAACAGAAAATGAATTTTTTTATAATATAATAGGAATTATTATTGGAAATTCTCTTATAAAATTTTTTTTACTCTATATATATATATATATATATATAAATACATTAAGATATTTTTTATTCTACTAAAGATATTTTTTAAAAATAAAAAGTATTATTAAAAATACTCTAGTAGTTAAAATAGAACAGATGAAGTAGTTGGCATCTCTACTAGAAAAAGAAGAATTAGTTGGAATAATATAAAGAAACCAGTCTATAATACATTAATATATATATCAATACCTAAACAGTAAATACTTTGACTCTTTATTTATTTATATTCACATGGTAGTAGAATTTTATGACTTAGGAGAATCATTTGTGATTCAATTAGTTGAAAATTATAAGAATTTCCCAAACAACCTACTATTAAAAAATCCCATAATCTTTTTTGTGTTTTGGATAAAAGAAATCCTTAAAAATGATGAAGCTAGAACTTGAATTGTAACTAATTTCTGAATATGATTAATTTCATACTATAAAATAGATAAATAAAAATGTGGTTTATACAAAAAAAATCGCATAATTTCTTCAATGTTTTTGATAAAAGAAAATCCACTAGACCCTTTTAATTTTGCAAATTAGTGTAACATAGGAATGCATGCAGTGGTAGAGCATATACATTCAAGAGGAGGCTATAGCCCCCTCTTAAATTTTTAAAATACATATAATAATATATAAATTTATACTATTTTTAATATTTGTCTCCCTAAAAAAATAGATAGGGGGTAATTATGTGATGTTAAAAATGGATTTAGATGAGTTAATAAATAAATAAATACTTTAAACTATTAAAATTTTAATTTTTAATGATAAACATTTAATTAGTTAAACTATTCAAGTTGTATCACTATTTAGTTTGATTTCTAATGTATTGAGTATTGTTGGAGGTTTATATAAATGTCATGATATGATTCGAGAAAAAAAAATAACTCAAGTTAGAAAAGCACTTAAAAATAGTGAAATTTTTAGTAGTGCAAGGTCTAAATCAAAAAATTGGGCTTAAAATGCCAGATGATACTCATTGTAGTTCACATTATGATACCTAGATAAATTTGATTTTAAACTTTTTCTGTTATTCTTGATGTTTTAGAATACATTATGGAAGATGATATCACTCTAAACCAAAAGGCTGAACTTAATAGGATTTTAGATTTGGTGCAAACTTTCAATTTTACATTTGATGAAAAATATATTAGGAGTAATAAATAAACTATTGTGAATGTTGTAGAGAAATAATCAAAATATTGTAAATATTACGACTCAAGTTAAAATTTGCAAACATTGATTGTAACTAATGAGAAATAAAAGTTAAGATTATTTATTAAAAGCAGTCATATCATTTTGTATCAAACAAAATATTGATATTCTTGACATGAATAATGTTTATATGTTCAAAGAAAGGTTGCGATGCATAACTCTAGTAGTTACAAATTTACATTACTATAAAGTAGATTTATTTTGTACTGTTGTGGATATACAACTACAAAAGTTTAATGATTAATTGTCTGAGGTAACTACTGAATTATTGCTTTGATAACTCTTTTGCAGTTTCTAATAAGCAAAAATTGATTCATTTTGCTCAATTTTATTCATATGGTTTTTCTCAAGTTGACGTGATGATACTTAACAATCAACTTGAAATTTATCTTAGTGACATGAGCTCTAGTAGTAATTTTGTAAACTTGAAAGATATTGTAGGTCTAACTGAGAAATTGGTTGAGACAAAAAGACATGTTGTGTATGTATTGATCGATTTACTCATGAAATTAACGTTTGTCTTATCTGTTGCTACTGCCATTGTGTGAAGAGAGTATTTTCTGCAATGAAATTTATGAAAAGTTATTTGTGTAATCAGATGGAGAGATGGTTAGATGAACGACTGGTTAGTTACATATATTAAAAATGATGTTTTTAGCAATATTGTCAATGTGTTAATTGTATAATTTTTTCAAAATATGAGTACAGAACCGCTATAAACTTTAATTATATTTTTATATAGTTTTATTTATAATTTTTAAAATATTTTTATATTTTGACAGCTATTAAATTTAATATTAAATTTTTTAACAGATAATATTTATCATTTATTTAAAAATTTATTTATATATTAATAATTTAATTGAAATATATATCAATATATTATGAAAAAAAAATAGTATATCAACTTTATTCATCATAAGTCAGGGGTTGCTCCGCCCCTCAACGCATGAAACCCATGATCAAGTCCAACCTCCTCCTTCCAATCATATATTTTCTGCTTCAACTTTGCTTTTTCTTATATATGTTCTAAATTATAATTTCTTTAATTTTTTTAATAGAAAATGAAGTATTTAATTTTCTCGTGTATATATATATATATACCTAATTAGTGAAGTGATATATTAAAAAATATAAATAAAATTTATAATTCAGATTAATATTGATATAAATAAAAATAAATCTATTTTTATGTACGAGCCAACATACTTTGTTTCTGAACCGTGTAAAGAATTTCAAGGGCCAAGATTTTGCTGACTGCTGGCATTTAATGCACATGTGAAGGTATATGCTAATTTAAATGAATTAATATACTTTTCTGTTCACTTTAGATTTTCTCATTTTCTTTTTCTTTGAGCTAATTTGATATTGACCATGCAAATAATTAACCCACAGTTCCATACTGTAAAGGGATGGGTAGGGGTATAAGGCCCTCATGAATACAATTATAAAATTGCAACAGAAAAAATGGAAAAAGTGTCCCTATTCCTTAAATAGACAAGACTGTATTAAATTCTTGCTTGCCTCTCTTCTATGTGAATAATTATACTAGGGGTTTCAGAGGATACATTAACTACAAATCTTGATTTTGAACTCTAAATAGATAGTTATTTTAAAATTCTTCCAATATTTTTAAAAATATTTGGGAGAATATTTTACTATTTTTTAAAATTTAACTTAATTTTTTTTTTTAATTAGTCGGATTAATTCGAACACTATATTAAAAACCAATCCTAATGGTTTGAAAAGTAGGATCGATCTGGAAAGTAAAATAATATTGCAGCCATTGATTATGATAGATGATAGATGGGAGAAAAATTGAAGTCAACATACCACCTTTGAAATCCTACCTATTCTAACATCCACATTGTTTCATGCACTTAAGAGTTGTGAATTGACTTCAATAATTATATAATGGCTTCAAGCTGGCTTTTGTAGTGCTTAATTACTTCAATTTTTTTTTGAAAAAAGACTAGGTAATTAATTCATTCTCTTTTTTAATTACTTAAGCATGTCTACTAATTTAATTGTCACACTGGAATTGTCTATTATCAATTTCATTCATAAAATTTATCATTATACTTGTCATACTTATTTGGGTTATAAGGTTCAATATTATCAGTAATTCAAACTTTAAATTTCATAGTTCTGATTACTAAGTAAATTAATACTAAATTATAATTTTATTGTTACCATGTTTTATTTCGTTAATACTAATTAAATAATTTCAGAATTATGAGATTATGAATTTTCACTTCCAATCAAATCATTTTAATTGAAAAAAAAAATTCATATATTTTGAATTTGTTCTCACAAATTATTAGATTTATGTGTAAATTAATGTTCAAGATTTAGCTTTTGAAGAGATATTTAAGGGTAAGTAGATTACAAAATAAAAAAGAAGCTTCAAATCAAATCAATATTTTGAGTAGGAGGAAAAGAAAGTAGGGGCATTGAATGAAACTTGCTGAAATGATGTTGAAAGTATACATGATTAGGAAAAGGAATAGAAGAAGAGGATCCTGATTGAAATTAAATGAAATTAGGACGTGTCCTAATACAATTTGTTAGTTCATAGTGCATTGTTAAGGATGGTAATTGGATCCGTGTCCGATCCCACCTTTATATTTATTTATTTTTATATTTATATATATAATAATTATTTATATTTTAATATAATTAATATTTTCAAAAATAAGAAAATAATACTTATTTAAAGTAAAAATATTTTTTATTTAAAAATTATATATAATTAATTAAAATAAAAAATATTTTTGATATTAAAATAAAATATAAAAAAATTTAGTACAATTAGGGATCAGGTCGGGTCGGAGATTTTCATTTCCATTTCCATTGTGGCCAGGGAAAGGGATTCATAACTTTTTTCTAGTAGGGAACAGGAATAAAGAACTCTGCCCGAACCTATTGTCATTCCTATGTAATGTGTAGATAAATGTAAAATAAAACAATTAGTCGTACATTTAAGAATTGAGAAATTTCGAGTTTAAATTATTTTAAATATAAAACACATTTAAAAGAGTGTTTTACTCCCTTAATAGATTTATGAATTCAAATTGAAAAAGTTGAAAGAAAAAATAATTAATCATATGAATGGAGATGACATATTGGAGCTGTGGTGTGCATTTTGTTTGCCAACCGCGGCCTACAAACCTCACAGACAAAATCATGTGCCACTTCATGGCCATTCTTGTAAGCCCAATAGCCCACCTCATGTTGCATTTCAGACCAGCATGTGGCTTTCTTTGCTTTTTGATCGTATCAGTCCTCTCTCAATATGGAATCTGATCAAACCGAATTAATCATCTGAGTTAGGGTTCAGTCAATTCAATACCTATAAAGATAAGAAAACGACTTAATTATTGTATATATTCTTCTGTGTTTTCCTTTATTCTTTCACTTTATTTTAATGATCATCAATTCCAGGTCATGGAAGAATTGTATTACTCCTTTGGCTTTAATAAGAGTCCTAAGGGTGAAACTCATATTATAAAATAATAATGTATCAATTAAGATATATAATTTAGTTAATTTACAATTTTATTTAGATATTAGTAATTTTAAAATTAGTGAAATTAAAACAAGAGTTCACAGGACAAAAGTCAACCATATTCAAACATGTATGTGTGATCAAACTTAGTGATAGTAAATAAGAAGAATTAATAGAGTAATTCAGAATCTTCAAATTAAATTAATGGTAGAAATTCTCTAAAATTTCTGCTCTAATCTTTTCATTTCAGATTTTGAGAATATATATAGCTCTATTTAGTAAAACTAACTAATAATATAATTTCTAATTGATAATCTAATTGCAAATTGATAATTTAGTAGTGATTGATAATCTACTAACTGATAATCAAACTGATTGAATTAAGGCACTATTGGTAACGCCAAACTAGATTAGTTTGACCCAAAAAATATTCTATTTTGATCAATATAAAGTAGTTTATTTAGAAAAAAACTAGACTATAATCTCTAAAAAAAATAAGTTAGTAGAACTAGCATCAAAAAAAAAGCTAGTAGCCTATTATTTTTTTTCCTTTATACCTTTGCTTTTTTTTTTTTTATAAAATGAAATGTTGTAATAATAATATAAATATTAAATTATATATAATATAATTATTACATTATTTAATATGTATATATAATAAAAAAATGTTAGATAATAAAGGTAGACATATTTATTATAATGAGATGAGATATTAATATAACTATTATAATATATAATATATATATATATATTATATAATTCATTTGTATTGTATATTATATATTTTTAATATAATATTTTTTATTAATATAAATATATTTTTTATATCATTTTATATTTTTCAGTTATCTTTTCTGCTAGTATTTAATAAAACTAGCTGAAAAAGTAGTTAATAATAATAATAATAATAATAATAATAATAATAATAATAATATAATCTAATGTTCTATTTTAATTATATTGTGACATATAATTAGAGAACAAACTAATTGATGAATTTAGATATTTAAAAATCTTAATAATTAATTATACACATCAATTGATGAGAGTTTGGTAGCCGAATTAATTAAGAGAGTAAAATAAAAAAAAAGCATAAGATCTCAATTTTTTTAGGTGAAAAATAAGAACAATACCATTAAGCAAAAATAATGAGGGTATAATAAAAAAAATATAATAATCTACTAGATTATTTTTGGATGATGGTAGAAGTAGCTTATTTTTTGGAAGATTATAATTTAGTTTTTTTTTTAAAAAATAATCTATTTTACTAAATACAAATTATTGATTAAAGTAGCTTAAAATTATTATCTAAATTATAATCTATATTATAGTTACCAAACACTGCCTATATGAAAGTTTATTTTGAAAAGTTTAGGTTTTCATTGACATAATTTGCACCAGACATATTGAGGAAACAAAACAAACTATATATATCTTAAACAATAATTTAATAATGAATTCATTCATTAGAACGTGATAAGAAATAATTCAAGGAAATTAGAACTTTGCATTGGGTAAATTTTGGATTAATTACATCATTGAACTTTGTATTACTTGCATCTAAGTTATAATTTTTTATTTTGTAACACTAAAATTACTCAACTTTATAAATTGTTACAAAAAAAAATCATCATCGACCAATTTTGACAAATTGTCAGCCGGAAAATTCATTTTTTGTAAATTTATTGGATTATAATGGTATCACAACTCTACTATTAGTTAACTCTACCCATATTTTTTGAAGAATTGCAGAAAAATTATCACCGATGATGGTATTACAATACCACCATTAGTTACTTACGGCTACATTTTTCTACAACTCATTAAGAAATGTGGTAAAAAATAATTAGGGGTGAAGTTGTGATGTTATTATAATCCAACAAACTCATAAGAAATGAGTTTTTCAGCTAATAACTCGTTAAAATTGGTTAGCGATGACTTTTCTGCAATAATTTATAAAATTCAGTGATTTTAGTGTTACAAAATAAAAAATTGTGATTTAGGTGCAAATAATACAAAGTTTAGTAATTATGAATATAATTAACCCGGTAAATTTTACAAATCATTATCTTTTTTTTTATGAAAGTTGAGGTCAGAAATCAGAAATACACCTGATTATCTCAACTAGGTTGACACAACCTTAGTATCCATATTACACAACTGAGCTCATGTATTATTAAAATGAAAAATAGAAGTTCAATGTAATACAAGCTTAAGAAAGCTAGCTAAATAAACTGAAAATTCTCCCTACCACATATATCATGATAAACTAAATTTTGACAAAATTCTGGACTGGTATTCCACCATGAATCAGAATTCATAGCTGCATAACTTGCTAGTTTGTCCACAATAGTGTTTCTTTACCTATAGATATGGGAAATAACTATCTGCATTTGTGTCATCAGATGTAGGCACCTGGACCATTTAACTCTCAATTGCCATGGAACTTGTTTACTACGTGTTTTTAGAAGATTTACAATGTAAACTGAATCACTCTCCAGCCAAAGTTGATGCCATCCCTTTCTCCATGTTGTTTCTATCGCATAAATAGTAGAATGAAGTTCTACCATATACGCATATTGACTCCCCAAGTGCAATGCAAAGGCTCCGAGCACGTAACCTCTTCGATTTTTGTAAATTCCTCCAGCCCCTGCAGCTCCCGACATCCCCATGGATAACCCATTCGTATTGCATTTGATCCACTGTGTGGGAGGAGGTTGCCAAACGATGCTGCGCACTTAAGGCGCTCTCCTTGGTCTGTATTGAACATGCAATAAGCCAAGGATATCTTTTTCTTGAAATGAGTTGTGTATAGTACCAATCTTGAAATAATTGCACTCTTTAATTAGGTGCCAGAGTTGCCGGAGAGTGTTAAATAAATTCACAGTTTCACCTTCAAATACTGCCCTATTTCTTGTGCGCCATAAGAGCCACACAGCGCTCACAATTGCAGTATTCCAATAAGCCTTCACCTGTGTGCTAAAAGTGTTCTGCACTGCTGAAATTATCAGTTCAAGAAGTCAGCCTGCTATGTCAATTTTCTTTTGAAAGAAATTCATGATTGCTTTCCAAATCTCCTTGCTGAAAGGACACTGCACCATAACATGGTCAATTGTTTCGACATTGTTCCTGCATAGGACATAGCAAGAGACAAGGTGAAAGTTTCTTTTCTGCAAATTGTCACAAAAAACCAAGTCTAGCTCTCCAGAAAAGAATTGAGCGCGAAGGTGGAAGGAATTCCTTCCAAATGAATCGTTGCAGAAAGTCAACAGAAGAAGTATCCCGCAATTTGAGCATCATATTTTTAACCGAAAAGCAACCATCAATTGAACCCATCCATACGCATACATCATCTTCCTTACATAACATTGGGGTTTCGGTTATCGCTTGCTGAAGGCTATGAGGAATGTGATTAGACAACGCCCATCTCCCATCAAATACGTAATCCGAAACTACATCAGTGAAGTCTATATGTTCATTGCCTCGTAAATTCAGCCTAGTGACCAAAGGTGGTTATATCCAGTTATCCATCCAGAAATTCAAGGACGAATTCTGCCCAATGAACCATTTAATTTCTTGCTTCATTTCGCAATAAGAGTTTTTAATTGAAGACCATATTGAGGAGGCAAACGGAGTATTCTTGGGTAAGCCAACGGCAGTAAAAAATCTTGTCCTTAAAATTGATAAAGGAGCATATTGCTGAGTAATGAGGGACCAAGAAAGTTTGCTAAGCAAAGCATAATTTAAATCTTGTAAGCGTTTTAGTCCCAAACCACCCATGTTCTTTGAAACACAATAGATTTCTCCATGGAACGACAAAGATTTTTTTACTATCAACGTTCCCCGTCCATAAAAAATTCCGGATACTCTGTTCCATATGTTTAAGGATTGATTGCGGCCACTTATACACCATAAAGGAATGAACAAATGAGCTCATCAAAACTGAGTTAATTAACTCCAATCTCCCCGCCATAGAAAGAGTCGAACCTTTCTAAGAAGAGAACTTACTCAGAATCTTATCGGCAATTGGCATCAACCATTTCTTTCTCGGAGCTCCAGCAAAAAGAGGTACCCCCAGGTAATTGAACGGGCTCATTTCACCCCTACAATATTGGCCATACGTTGAGCACGCCTTGGCTGAATTGCGTCACCAAAATAAATGTTGGATTTGGCCCAGTTTACCCTCTGACCAGACATAGAACCGTAGCATTGAAAAACTTTATCAAGCAAACTCGTATTTTTTTGCATAGCCTTCGCAAAAACTATGACATCATCCGCAAAAAGCGAATGTGTGGGAAATGACTTACCCCTGGAGTAATTCATCGCTTCCAACCTCCAATCATCAACTAATTTAGATAAGCACCTACTAAGGTAGTCTTCAGCAATACAAAAGAGAATTGGCGATAGAGGATCCCCCTGCCTCACTCCCCTAGAGCAAGCAAAATAACCTTTGGTTCTTCCATTAATCATGATAGAGAGCCTTGCTGAAGAAAAGATCTCTAAAATCCAGTTCCTAAAACTTAGCGAAAATCTGAAAGCTTCCATGACATCCAAAAGAAAGTTCCAATCCAGTGTATCGAAAGCCTTCTGAATATTTACCTTTAAGGCCATATTTCCACCAAAAGATTTTTTATTCAAAATATTCACTCCCTCGGAGGCTAGTGCAATGCAATGAGATATATTTCTCTTCTTAATAAAATCATACTGATTTTCTGACATATTTCTCGAAGCAATAATCGATAGTCTATCATCCAAAATTTTAGTGATTATCTTGAAAGCGAAATTATTCATAGTAATTGGCCGATATTGCTCTACTGCCAAAGCTATTTTAACCTTAGGTATCAACACCATCAAACTGGAGTTAAAGCTTGTCGTGATTTTCCTTTGAGAAAAGAATTATTTGACTGCTAGACAGACATCATATCCAACAACATCCCAGAAGGCTCGGTAAAAGCTCCCTGTAAACCTTCAGGTCCTGGAGCACTGTGTGGGTCCAGATGGAAAACCGCTTCCTTGATTTCATCATTTGTCGGGTAACGGAGCAGATTAGCATTTTTTGTCTGCGTAACTAGCTGAGGCACAATCTTTTTAATATCTGAAATGCTTGATCGTACCTTGTGGTCGGCTTCAAAAAGCTTTAAATAAAAAGATAGATATACTACTCAATTAATGTGGGATCATCTGTAATTGCGTCCTCAATTTTCATATGCATAATACCCAGCAAAGGCTTCCTATGGGTGTGCAAACGATGAAAGAAAGATGTGTTCCTATCTTCGGCTTGCAACCACCTCAATCTACTCTTCTCCTTATAGAAAACTTCTTGCTTAATTAAGTGCTCATTTAAAATCTCAGAAGTTTCTAATTCTTTTTTATGCAAATCATCACTGAGACCTTGCAATGAAATCAAGTTTTGTACCTCACGCAATCTACCTTCAGCGCTCTTGACATTATCATGCACATTACCGAAAACCAACTTGTTCCATTCACGTAAAATAGGCTGTAAACTTTCAAGTTTTATTGATAGTGATTGCATCGCACACCCACCGAAATTAGAAACACACTAGTTCGAACCAATGACATTACGGAGGGTTGTATTCGTCAGCCACATAGATTGAAATCTGAATCGGGGGATTAAATGGGAATCATCTGAAACATAACTGAGAAAAATAGGAGAATGATCTGAATGAAATCTTGCTAAAGCTGTACATAAGACATTGCTCCAAGAGGAGAAGAAATTTTCAGTTGCCAGAGTGCAATCCAATTTACTTTCTACCCTTCCAACACCCCTTCGGCCATTACACCAAGTAAATAACGAACCTCTCATCGGAACATCAATAAACCTGCAACTGTCCAAAAGTAGTCTGAAGTCCCGGCATGGTCTAGGGGCTGGTGGTCGTGCTGTTTTTTCATGTGCTCCTAAGACCGTATTGAAATCACCAATAGCCATCCAAGAAGTGGGAATGGTCCCCAGCAAACTTGAAAGTTATGCCCAAAGAAGTCTTCTTCTATCAGACCACACACTACCCTAAACGAATGAAAAACAATGTTGCTTAGTATCGATGTTAAAAATCAAACTAACATGCAAACATTATGCCAGGAAGGAGCTCCCATATTAACTTTATAAAGAATCCAAAGAGATGGCAAAGAACAACAATTTTGAGTCACTAAAGATGAATTTAGAGCAGTCCAAAAATAAGCAGGAATGGATGAAAATTCCACCAGAGGTTCAGCAAGAGCAACAATGTCCGGCTTGTGTAATTGACAAAGGGAAAATAAAGTACGTCGAGTGCCCTTGTTCCTCAAGCCTCGCCAATTCCAGAACATGATCTTCATAAATTGAGCCGTGATGGTTGTCTTGTCACTCTGTTTAGAGAGAGTGACTCTGTTTTTCTTTTGTTGCTTTGCAAGCGACTTTCTTCTAGTTACTGTCCTCCTCTCCTCTTCTTCTTCAGCTTGATCAGCCCATGATTTGTTTTTATGTTGGGGAATGTCAACGTCTTGGTTGCCATGAGCTAAAACATCTACATCAGCATTTAATGGATCTTGTACCAAGGTGTGTTTCCTTCAGTATTCTGGTCTAATACTGTAGTATTTAATTCCACATTGTCAGCTGATTTTTCATTCATCAAGGATTCCTCAACTTCCATAGTTTTCACTGTGTCATTGGATGTACCCTTTTGCTGAACAAAATCATCAGATTCTATAGTATTGGCAGGAACATTATCCTGATTTTGTTCGTTTTGGGCATTGTCAATATCCCCCTCACCAATGCACTCCCAAAGTGTTTCAGCTGCTAGAACCAGGCCAAGATCTGTTCTCAAATTTTCAAAAGCATTATCCAAAGGCACATCCGCTATTACTTTTTGACACCATTGCCTTTTTAGCTTGGATTTATCGACTTTCTCTAAAGGGCGATTCTCCTTCATATTAGTGGCATGTTAATTTAACCTGCAGCTAGACGAAATATGACCAATATTAGAACATCTGCTACAAAACAATGGCAAAATTTCATAAACCACATCAATGACGAAATATGACCAATATTAGAACATATGCTACAAAACAATGGTAAATTTTCATAAACCAAATCAATGAAGAAACTTTTGCCAGTGCGTTCCAGTAACAAGGTTTCTGGAAGTTTATTGGAGAGATCAGCATGCACCAATACCCTTGCATAATGTCCAAAATCCCCCGTTGCCGTGACTTGGTCAATTTTCATTGGTACACCAATTCCCCTAGCGATATTTGACAAAATTTGCATATGCCAGTATTCCCATGGAAGCTTATAGAATCGTAGCCAAACTTGTGTATTAGTGGAGCGTTGCTCATAAGGATCAAAGTCCGACTCTAGTGTTGCAAGCGGAAAAAAACTGGTTTGAGGGATAAAGACCCTCTACTCCAAAGCATAGCTTTGTCATTTTCATTGTCAAACATTAGTTGATAAAATCCCCTTCCTAGCGAAATTAGCCGCCATGGATCAGCCAAACCCCACATCGAACCAAGTTTTAGTTTAAGCTCCTGTAACTTCCATGCAGATTCCCCCTTCATAAGCAAAAGCCTTCCAATGAGAGCATGATGGCATTCTGCAACACGTTGATTATACAACTCTTCATTAATCTTGACTGAAATAAATCCTCCTTTCTTACTTGCAACGCAAGATGACAATGGTAAAAAAGATGGGATCTTTGTGACGTCTGCAAAGATTTTTTAGGTTCTATACCAATGGCTTTGCTGTTGTCCACGTGAATTCCAAACATCTCATGGTGCCCTGAGTAATCCATTGTTAAAGAGAGTCAGCCAGCCGGAGGAATAAAGGTAGCGTTCAACGGCGGCTATGGTTTGAGAAAAAAAACCTAACCCTACTATAATAAGAATGTCTTTCAATTTCAATTTGTAACACACATATTCTACAACTTTAATTTATATATAAGGACTCAATTTATGCAAAAAAATTTTCATATGATAAATTTATTTTGAATATTTTCAGACTCCTGTGATTTAAATTTTTCAAGAAATCGTTTGAAAAGGTCTCCCCGTCCAGTTTATTAATTAGTCAAATTCCGCCCATTTAATTGGACATTTTCAACAAAACCACAATGATTATGTGACCTTGAAATTTATAATTAAATCACCCAAATACTAGAATTTAGTAACTTAAAAAATGTAGAATTAATTCATTCTAAGCACCCTTGAGAAGCTAAAGAAAATCTCTTATCTTTTATCAAAATAATTTTATGTAATTTATATCAAAATAAACTTATAAAGTTCTAAATAAATTAGAAATTAAATGTTCAGTAGATAAATTGCATTATGTATAATTTATGGGATAAATTACTATAATATTCCTGAAATTTAATTGAATATACTAACTAGTTGCTTTATTTTTAGAAATACATTATCAAATTTTTTATTTAATATACTATCTAGTATCCTATTTATTTTCACTTAATTATTTGAAAAATCGCGAAATTTTAACAATTTTTACAATTATATCACCAGATACACGTTTTAACAAAAATAACAATAACATCGTAATTGTTAGAATAAATATGACACCCGGCGAGAAAACCGGGCTAAAATACGGACGCGGATGGCGGACAGAAAAAGAAAGCTAACAGAGATAATGGAGCTGAGTCTGCATTTTGTCCCAAAACTCATCTCATAACTCATCTTCTACCTACAAATACAAAGATTCTACAACTGTTCATCTTATTCCTCAAATTTTTTTTCTTAAAGAATCCTCACATCTACTCATACTCTCCGCAAATTGTGTTCTTAACATGATACTCACCCCCAATCACACCATAGCAGTCCCGATACTTTGCTCTCTAAATTCCCATGAAGCAAAATTGGAGAAACAAAATTAGGAAAAACAAATACAGGATTCATTGCCAATAGTGGTAAAATAGAAGCTAGCTGTCTTTCATTTTTCTGTCACTTAAAGTAGTTAATTAAAAGTGATTTGCTGTTAAATTTTTGTAGTCATGCAACCCTACACTAGAGGTGGCAGAACCAAAACGATGACCAGGTAAGGAGGTTGCAGAAGAAGGGCCAGGCAGTGACTAGTTGAGCTTGGGCTGAACAAGTCCAAAACTCAGTTTGCAATCAAAGCCTGCATCAAAGGTCTCTGGAAAATTTTGGAGTAAGGAACTTCATGAAAGCTAACTCTAGTATCCTTCCCAAAATTAAGAACCCAAAAGAAACAATTATGGACTAAACAAGCATACAGCACTCAATGACAGCACATCTCATAAATTTCAACGATTAAGCACAAATGGGTTTGTATTATAATCTATCCTTTCTTCCTTATCAGAGCTGCTCCTTCTTCCTTTTTTCAATACCTTTTCCATCACTCATGAAGTGATGAAGTGACGTGTTCATCAGGCTTACTCAACGAACAGTCCGAACCCATATATTACTGCTGAAGATGAGCTACTGGAGAAAGCTATACAATCGTTTTTTTTTTATTTTTTTGCCTCTCCTCTACTGTTTGCATCCATTCTATTTGCAACATCACATGAATTCGCCATTTCAATTCTTTACTGCCGAAGAACAAAAACCCATTTTACTTCTATTTCTTTCTTCTTCTTGGTTTTTTTTTTTTTTTTTTTTGTGAATGATATAATCACTGATCTAAATTTCTGTTGGAAAAGGAGCAGCTCTTGGAGAAGATGGATATACTAAACGGTGCGTTTTGGAAGCGTTGCTGACGAGGCAATCTTTTGCTGACTCATTCTATTTTTTTTCTGAAAAATCGCGTCCAGCGTCTATGTTAGTATTTTAGCCGGATTTTCTGGTCGGATGCCATATTTGTTCAAACAATTACAACATCGTTTTTATTTGCGTTAAAACTTGTTGGTGGAAATATAATTGTAAAAGTGGTCAAATATCATAATTTTTTAGATAATTAGGCCGTTTATTTTTTATTGTTAGAAAGAAATAAAATGTTAAATTTGTTTTTTTTGTCTTTCAAAATACTAAAAATCTTTTAATATGATCTACTTAATACCAAAATATTATATTTACCATTTTTTAATTTATTTTATTTTTTAAAATTAATAAAATATCAAATTTACCAAATAAATAAATAAAATTATTTTTGGTATTTAATAGTTGACTAATATAATATTTTAGTTAATTAATAAAATATTCTATTAAAAATTAATAGAATTTTTTTAGTTAATTAATTTAACCGCATCTAAAAATTTTTATAATATATTTTAAAAATTGGATAAATCAATTAATATATTCAACTAAATGTAAGAAATGTTATCCTAATTTATAAAAGAGAAGTTGTGTGCTTTTCCTATATAAACTAGTATCACATATAGATTTTTATATTTTTAATTTTTATAATTGTCAAACAAAATTAAATTATTTTGAATTTTTGAAATTTAAGCCATCATAATGGAATATCAATGTACCCAACAAAATCAAATCAAATCAAATTTCAACATAACCAATCATCTGTTTTTTTTTTTAATGCAATCAATATAAGCAATCATAATCAAATATCAAAATTATGTCAAATCTACAAAACTTGTTCCACAATAATAATTTTAATTATTATTCAAATTATTTAATTATATTAATTAAGATATATCATAACCATTCACAAAGTAAACTGTGGCATTTTTTGCCACGTGGAATCAGCCTTATCAACACAAAACTACCTCATATAATGATCACATTTTCAAGATAAGTTCGTGTAGGATTTTAATTGTGGAAGTTTGATAAATAATGAGATTCTGTAACACTATTTCAAGATGGGATCCATATCATTTACCATAATAAAATCATTGATTTTTTTTCCAGCCATATACTCAACTAGTAAACTAAGATTATATACTGAGATTAGGGATATTTATTGTTCGGTTTAGATGGTTTAGACTAATAATTTATAATTAAACCGATAAAATTGGTTTTTAAATTACTCAATTTTTAGTCAAATCAATTATTATTAAAAATATCCAAATCAATATTATTTAGATTCAGTTTGGTTTGGTCGGATTAATCGGTTTGACAAATAAATAAATGGACAAAATAAAACAAAATAAAACATTATAAACATTCAAAACATTAGTTTTAAAATATAATATGAAGTCAATAAATTACAATTGATAAATTGGTTTTCTAAAATTATTTATCTTTTTATTAATTTGTTCAAAAAGTAGAAAAATTCAGGTGATTAGAATAAAGAAAATAATTAAAATATAAATAAAAAGACATTTATTTTAGTTAATACTCATTTTATTAGTATGAAAAATAGATAATGCAAATAAAATTTTTTAATAAACTATAATTAAAAATAAGACTGCAAGATAAAAAGGTAGGTTAAAAATTAATTTGTTTCTCTATAAAATTTTTTTAAAAAGTATGTTTAGTAATTAAGAAGTTTAATTTTAGAAAACTAGAAAATTGTTAATATATATATATATATATATATATATATATATATTATTGGTTCGGTCTTAATGGATTTATATTTTTTTAATTCAAAATCAAACTAAAAAATCAATTTATAAAAATTTCAAAACTATAATCATTCTAGTAATCATCCAAACTATTATTTTTGGTTTGGATTGAATTGGATCAATTTAGTTTAATCGATGGTTAATTTTTGTGAAAACCTAATTGACACTAATTTTGTTTGTACCAAGTTGGATTTTATGAGAAGTAAAGTATTTTCTTACGAGTTTTAAGTTAATTGCATATCCAAAACTCGAATTCAAGATTTCTGATTAAATTAGAAAGAGACTCACAATATCTCATCTACCCTTATATATAATAAAAACATTGATTTCATTAAAGAAAAAGAGCAAAATACATATTAATAATCGTGTTCTATTTTTAAGGTTTCTAAATTTTTAACAGTCCATATTGAATTTGAAATTTTTATTCAATTGGAATTATATATTATTTTTAACTAATATATGTTAAGTAAAAAAATGGAAGAATTTGAAAAGAGTGAAATAGAAATGTAAAGTAGCGATGAACGTGAATCCGTTGCTAATTAGCGTCGGATTGGGAAAACACAAGTTATCTTATAAAATTTTTTTAAAAAAAATATTTATACCGGACAGATACCGATGAAATTATCCAACAAAAGACTTCCATCACTATTATATAGTAATATCATGGCGAAAATTTGCGACTAAATTGTCGACGGTTTTGAACAGCAATTTTTCGTCGCTAGAATTTGTCCATATATTACAACAGATTTTATCCGATGGTGAACTATTTAAGCTGTCCCTAGCCAGTATGAAATTGAAGATGCATGTCCCCAATTAATGAAAAGTATATCAATGGATTTCTAATTTTCTAAATAATTTGCCATTTAATTTTGTTAAAAACCATATTAAAACTAACTATTAATTTATGAAACCAGTGATCTTTTGAAAAAAAAAAAAAGGAAAAGTAAAAATAAAAGTAACGAAGCAAGAGAAACAAAATATTGAGAAACAAAGATAGCATTGTCAAAATTAGTCGTTATAAGTTCTCAGCATCTCCAATAATTTTTCTATTTCCATTTATTACCTATATTTAAAGAGTTTTATACATTTCAACAATTTTTCTATTTTTTTCTTTACTTGTATGTGTAATACCTACTAAATATGGATTAGTTGAAATGTATGAGTAAATAACACATGAAGGGTATTTTGTTAATTTAAAGGTAAGAATTTAAAATATATGTATACATGAATTTGTCATGCCCACAAAATGAGTCTATAAGTTATTTTGATTATTTGGGGTGTTAAAGAGCTAAGTGATATGGAAAAACAAAAGAGAAGGAGTCAGCACTGTGCACGACCCATATTGAGTCATGGAGTTGAAGTGTTTTGCATGATCCATGCTGAAGTGCACGACTCGTGGCGTGTTAGGATGGGATTTTTAGGGCATTGAACACGACTTGTACTGTTTGCACAACCCGTGTTGGGTGTCAAATATATAAATACCCAAGTTTTCCTCTCATTCAGTCATAATTTCATTTCCAACCATCCCCACTTGAGAAAACCCTAGATTCATCTTTTTCTTCCCTTTAAACACTAACCCACTCACAAATTCACTCAAAACACTTGGATTTATCTTCATCAAAGTGAGGAGATCAATTTTTAGGTGTGGTTTGAAGAGAGAAACGAGTTTATGCAATAGAGGAAAGGAGAAAAAGGAGACTCAATACCAAATCTAGCCTTGGAGGGCAATCTAACGGGATTTTAATATGTTTTACACTACTTTAACTTCTTTGATCCATGAATTTCTTTGATTTCTCCTTGCTGAACAAAACCTGAAAATCTACCAAAGTTGGGGTTGTATGACCGAAATAAGGGCATAAAGAGTGATCTTGAGTTTGTGACCTAGTTTTAGAGTATACCTTTGGGTTGAAAGAAAGTTTATGAGACAAGTTTTGGATTGAGAGTCTTATTGATGTAAGTATTCATGCTTAAATGGTATGTTCGGTGTTTTAGGCACAGGCGAAGAAAGAAGACAACACCCTTGGGGAGGAGACCGAGCTTGATCCAGCATGTGGGGGTCAAGAGGTACTTTTTGTAAAGGTTTATACATATATTCTTTACAGTCTTCATAAGTGTATTGTATGAATATCATGTGTGCTTGTGAAAATTCTAGAAAATGTGTAGAAATGTTAATTTAAGAACATTAATGGTAGTAATAAATGTAATTGTAATAAATGAAATAAAATGTAGTAAAGGTACATAAAAGAGGTTAAATAGCACAATAGATGATTATGATAGGAAAAAAAGCAATGGTTATAGATATGGTTATGGTTAATAAATGTTGGCATTTAATACAAAATGGTGAGTTATGAATGTGGAGTTTTTGTACATTAATGCATTGTTAAGGCAAACTATTATGATGATGTGAATTGACAATTTGTTGTAATGTGTTTATTTGGGGCTTTGGGCTCGAACAAATAGAGTCAAATATGGTATTATGTTAGAGAAGGTCAATGTGGCTTGAGGCCGGTATTTGGCGCCATTGACCATGTTGTGAAAGACTAAGGTTGCTTGAGGCCGATATTTGACACTCTTAGTCTTACTGATTGAGCTAGCTTGAGGCCGGTATTTGGCACTCTTAGTCTTACTGGTTCAGGTGGCTTGAGGCTTGTATTTTGCGCTCTTAACTAGGAAAGCTCTGCAGAGCTTGGAAAGTGTTTGAACTTATGTATATGATTATGCTATATGTTATTATATGATTGTGTTTAACTCGTAATGAAAAAGTATGCTTATATAATGTTTTATAGTATCAAAGGCAAGGTATACGGTAAATTTGGTCGGTTATATATTTATATACATATGTGGATTGTTGTTGATATGTACCACTATGCAAGGTTTGCTTAGCGTGTGCGTGTTTTTGTCTCATATGCAGATTGTAGATAACTGAAGAATTGACAAAGATGATGAATTGCCAAAGAGAAAAAAGACAAACTTAGGTGTTGGTGATATGTGCATTTCCTTTCTTTTGATTTTTGTAACCCAGGATGGGTGTAGTTACATTTGTACATGCTTTGGGCATTAACGACATGTAAATTTGTAACTCTTCACATATTTTTGAAAAGTTTATAAAACTTGGCTAGTGAAAGCCATTATATTTTATTTTGATAAAAACTATGGATGTTTCAATTCAAGTATGTATAGATATTTCATTTTTTTATTAAAACATCATGACCATGGTACATTTACAGGTTTTAAATTTATCATATTTTGAAAGTTATGCAGGTAATAACCTTCCGTATGACTAAAGGAAATTCTAATTATATGGTGTGTGTTACATAATTAGTTTTAGAAATATATGAGAGGAGTATTGGGAATATATATGAGGTATATATGATATGATAAAGAGTATAAGAATTTGATTTAAGGTGATATACGTGAGTTAATAGATGAAGGAAGGGCAAATGAATAGTGTATTGGAGGTATATATAGGATATATTGGTCAATTTTTGCTTTGGTTTGAAGAAATTGATGAAAAAAAAATGAAAAAAATAGGAAAATATATGATTCACACCCATAAATAAAGTGTTCATCGTCATGAATATAGTTGTGAAAGATAGGCATTGATTGTTTTTACTGTAGATGTTCATGACCATTAAGTTGTTGTTCATGACCATGAAAGGGTTTTGTTCATGACCGTTAAAAATTTGTTCATGACCGTGAAAGGTCTGGTATAAAAGCTTTTTACATGATCTTATCCTCATTTTTCACCATTTTATCAACTCTCAAACCCTAATGACCATCCATACACATCCAAGAATCATATGTGAGTATTTTTCCATGTATTTTTGAGTGATCAAACACCAAAACCAAGAGAGAAACTAATAACAAAGTGAGATTTGAAAGATTTATTAAGGAAGAAGATAAAGTTTGAGAGAGAATGTATAGAGATTGAGGGAGCTCGAGTTTTCTATCAAATCAACCTTATTTTTTTACTTCTTTAGGTAAGATTTCATGTTTACCCTCTGATTTTAACAAGTTTATGGTTAATTGATATGATTTATCCGAATTGGATAGAAATTCATTTGTAAATGGGTAAATTTAATATGAAACATTGAATATTTTTTGGGGAAAATACTTATTCTCCACATATTACGAGTATATCTCATAATATATAGAAAATGCTATGAACTGAGTGGCTATAACTCATTTTATGAAAAAGAGAGTGAAATAGAAAACATTCATGCTAAGAGAGAACCAACTAACTTCGCAACCAAAATTTTTTATTAGTTTTATATTTACACTGTTCCCCTTTTCTGGATGGACAATAGTTGGCAAGAACTGCTATATAACCGTGTCGTCAAAATTTCAATTTAAAAAACAACAAATGTCAATTTTTTTTTAATAATTCCCCTCCTCTCTCTCTATATGTATATATATATTCTTAAATAGACCCGCTCCACTGTATCATCTTAATTTTATATAAATTGTCATTATGTGATTTAGATTAGTCTAATATATTAAATGTATTTAAAAATTTCTTATATTTACATACGTTGAAATCTCATTAACAGTAATTTTCTTTAAATAAATGCTCAAAAGGGAGATGTAGCTGGTGAAAGTAGTACGTAATTGAATGCAAAGAAAGGGAGAACTTCTTTTAGCTAGAGTAACATATTTCACAGTGTGAATGGTAATATTAGTTAAATTAAGAGTATATATATATATTCTGTGGTCCAAAGCGATGATGTAGAAGAAATTTGAAAGAAGGTTTCTTTTGGAATGGGAAGTTGACATATCATTGAAAAGTAGTGTGTGTTGAATATGTGTTTAATTTTGTGGGGGGGGGAAGAGTCCTTTAAGTCAAGTTGCATCAATCAACACCAACTTTCCTTATATAAATTAGCATATCTCTATTATCTGCATCATTGTCCATCTTGATTAGTGACTGGTTTTGGTCATTTCCTTTTCTAAAAAATTTTATTTTTTGTGAATTAAATCACAGTTTTCAAAGGGATTAAATGTGTGATTTGGAAGCCAAAGATGCCTTAATCCAAGGACCCAGAAGCCTAAATCACCAGCTTTTTACTGTGGACATCACTGAATTGGGTTGGGTTGGTGAGAAGCAAAAGGCCTAATCTTTCACTATCTTCTCAAAAACACAATCATATATAATTAGATCTCTCTCAACCCCACAAATATACATTATAAAAATCTATCGATGTTTTAAGTCCCACAAATTAATATTTATAATTTCTAAACATGATTTTGACTAGCAATTTGCGTTGTCTATAAAATAAGAAACAACATAGAGAAGTGATTTGAGCTAATTAAATCAAATAGTTAAACTCCAATTAGTTATTGTCTTCTACTTTTAGTGTAGGCTTTTCCATTGGCACCAATTCAATTCCCACTTAACCAAAAAGTACAAGGCACTTCCCATAACAGAATTCCCTTGCAGTGAAAGAATTAAGATATCCCTTGTAATATGGCCAATTCAAATCTATTGATTTAATTTTGGGTTAATAGTCTAAAACATGGCAGTTTGTCAATTTAGTTAAAGCCTTAATAACTTAAAGCTAATTTGAAATTAGCTACACCCTAATAATAAATTTTTATTCTATCTTTTAAATTTCTAATATGGAATTCTCTTGTTTGTAGTACTTGCATAATGCCAAAAAGTTCAAAATTTGATATTATATAATGAATTTAATCATTAATATCCATAGGCACAATACAAATGATCCCAAAAAAAAAAAGATGATTTTTAGGCAGTTTTGAAAGCTCTACAGAAAATTCCGGAACATTGCAGCTGTGAAACAATATATATGTATTTATTTATATATTAAGCAAAGTAATGTATGGGTATTGCCGCTCGATGACCAAATTGGGAATAATGGTTGACCCACTTGCCTATTTTAGTCACACATCAGTGTCACCCACCACTCTTACCTAATATAATGTCTATATGTTAAAAAATAAATATTAAGGGAAGCATTAAGCATAGATGAGATATAATTAACTAAAGCATCTCTTGCTATCCACAATTTTTTTATGATATTAATTTAATAAATTTTTCAAATTTGAAATCAGAATTGGATGCGTCGATATTGTTGCACTTAATAGTTGTAAATTCATCGTTGCTTTAAAATAATTTAAATCTCTCAAAAGCTAGTAGTATTAAAATTATGAACATTTCTTTTATTCCTTAGATTTCCAATGTGAATTCTCTTCAATATTCTTTCTAAAGTGCAATTGAATCCAATTATCACTTGCTTAATTCATCATGTTTGACTATCTAGAATTTTTCTTCTTTTTTTGTTTTAGTCATAAGCTTACTCAATCTTTGACAGTGCTTTTTAGCAAATTATATTATAGACTTGAGTGCACAATGCTAGATATTCTCAATGAGCTCACATGAGTCAGATATATTATTTAATAATTGTAAATATATTATTTTAATAATGATAGTTTTTTTTAATTTAACGGTTATTTTTTCCAACTCTTTATTTTCGGCAGTTTTTTCTGTTATTTTTTATTTATTTTGTTTGTTACTCTTGGTCAATCCATCTTTCTATTTTTTGACAATATTTTCTTATTTATTTCATTTATATTGTTCTATTTAACTCTTGTAATTCTTTGTTCTATTACAAATAAATGAACATATTTCATTTGTGAATGCGATATCTGAGAGTCTGATTTTGTGATAATTTATATAATAATTAAATATAGGTGAAAAGATAAAAAAATTTATGAAAATATCTACAATTATAAAATAATGTATTTATAATTATTAAATAATGAATATGAACTCGTTAAGTAAATAATCAAATATAGATAAAAAGATGAAAGAAATTCATGAAAACAAATAATGAATCTACCGTTATTAAATAATAAATTTGAACCTAATAAGCAAATAATTAAACACACAAGAAAATATAAAACAAATTCATGAAATAAATAATGAATATACAGTTATAAAATACTATTTCTATAGTATTAAATAATGAATTTGAACTTGGTAAGCAAATAATCAAATATATAAAAAAAGATAAAACTGATTTATAAAAATAAATAGTAAATCTACAGTTATAAAATAATATATCTATAGTTATTAAATAATAAATTTATAGTTATTAAAATAATATATCTACAATTATTAAATAATTGACTATAGAAAAGTTGGCGGTTTTTAACTTCCGTACGCACGAATAGATTTTTGAAATATCTAGCATTGTGCAGTCAGGTAAACGGTATAACAACTCGTGCTTTTTCACTTGGGCCTCATATTTTACCTCCGGAGCCCATGATCATGCACGGTTTGTCCTATATTAAAATTATATTGACATAAACAATTGTGCTTAATAATTATAGATTTATTAATTTACTATTGTTTTATTATGACTTAAGACTCTCTAAAATTTGTTGTACTACAATTATAAACTTTTATTCTATCCTTTAAACTCCAAATAGTAATCTTCAACATTGACACACAAAAAAAATATATCCTCCTCTATTAATGGCCAAATAAATTGCTAACATATTCAGCTTAGTCATTGCAATTTTATTGATACTAATTAAAAAATGTGTTGATATATGATCATAAGATAATTTGAAGTATATATATATTGAGAATTTTATTAATAAAAATAAGAAAAAAACTACCTTAATCAAATATTAAAGTAATGATATATATGTCATCATGTTAGTTTATAGTTGCACAAACAAATCTATATGAATTCGAAATTGGAATATATGAAAGCTCGGAATCCAATGCTTCATTATTGAAGTTAACTCTACATGGCAACTTTTTGATTAACATTATCATAGAGTTCGTTTATATGTAATAATCTCATCATTTAGAGCTACACATAGACGGGTGGCTCTAGGGGTAAGGACTAGAAATTAGGGATCCATACTTTTTTGTAAATTTGTTTTCAATAAAATACTAATTTCCCTAAAAGAAAGAAAAAGAAGTGAAGAGAAAAATTTAATTAAGATTTGGACCTGGGGAACATATTCTTTTGGGATTCATCGGCTTCATTCCAATTATTTACCTTTTGCCTAACAAAGGAAGCACTTGAATTGATAATTGAAGTTACCAAATCAGTAACGTTATCCCTTTAAATGTGGAGATCAGACTTAGTTAATTTCAGTTTATTTGCTTTTTAGAGCTCATTAATTCGATCTTTGAAGTTTTTGTTTCCCCCTTTTGAAAGGAATTCGATCTTTGAAGTTTATGAATGAAAAAAAAAATGATATGTTATGAAACTAATCAACTTCCTAGTAATTCCATTATGGAGGATTGAAGAATGTGTTCCAAATTGTGCAGGGTTTTTCTCGAATGCTGACTGACTGAGGTTGAATTACTTTAAGGAATTAAGTTCAAATTATATTTTACATTACATTAAACAACCTCATGTAATAAATAAGTTTTAATTTAATAGTTATGTTCTAGTGATTATAGCGATGAAATTTTGATTTTAAATTTTTAATTGGGTTCTTTATAAAAAAAATAACAAAATTATCTCACAAAATTTCATTTTATACATAGAGCTGAATAATGTTGACAATAAGTTGAATTTGATGTATTTTTTAAATGAATTATCTGTCAGATCAATAACAGCTCGTTGCATTCTATGCTTCCAAAATAAAGTTTCGCAGGCAAAACTTCTAAGGCACATGGGAAACACGTGATTTGGTGTAATTGTTTAGTACAACATGACAGCTGCTATATCCTTAAAATTCACAAAAACTTGACATTTTCAAGAACCTCTCTAATCAATGTATCCATTGCCAAAGTAATAATATTTATATGCAGATATGATCATAGTGTCTGCTGTCTAATCAATTTGCTATAATTAATTAATGTTATTTGAGTCAATTTATATTCATTTTCTAAATTTTATAGGAGTTTAATTTATTATAAATGTTTCATTAACCAAAATAGTTTTTGGTCAACAATAGTTTTAGAGAGTAAATTGCAAATTTTTTTTAATAAAAATTTGATGCCAAAAATCAAAAAGTACACATGATTATTCCAATTAGATTGGCAGAATAGACAAATAGTATTGAAAGTTTTATGACTAATGCAAACTTTAATTAGTCGCAATAGTATTCTATACTAGATCCGTACTTCGACATTTTGATTTTTTTTTAAATAAAATTTTGTATTTGAATCTTATAATTAACAGAGCAAATTTGTGGAGAGCGAACTTTACATTTTTAGTAATCAGATTCAGCTCCAACTCAATATAGGTAAGGCCTCACTAAACTTTTGAAAATAGGTGATTTTGCAAAAATGATTGGAGGATCTAAATTCATTATAAAATGCTAAAATAAGAATACATGTAGTAATTAGTTTTTGCATAAATATATTATTATTATCATTATTAAATGAAATTAACCTTTGTATGGGAAGTGTGTATATATATAGGATCAATCAAGTAGTGGAAGAATTTTACTTATTTTTTACCCTTTTTACAAACAAAGTGAGCAAAAACTCCTAAAATTTGAATAATTAATAAGCACACTAAACACCAAAAGAATTTTGACCACAATAATAATATTCAGAATGCACGATTTTGACAACAATAATAAAAACACCAAAAAAAAATTTATTCTTTTTTTTTCCCCTCCAAGCCAAGCAACTCCGAGAATGCACAATTTGAGAGAAATTTAAAGAACAAACTTTGCAAAAATTACAAAAAAATTAAATAAAATTTAAAAAAGAGAAAGAAAAAATTCACTAACAAGGAGGTGGTTAGACAGTAAAATAATTTTGCCCAAAACATAAAAATTCACCCAAAAAAAATGAAAAGAAAAATAATGTGACATAGAAACGAGGATAAGGAAAGTTCGGCAAATCCCATAAGTAATTAGGTGAAGGTAGACAAATGTTGTTGGCATCGTATCACCGCACCCCACAAACACTGCCTTTTAGCATCAGCACCATTTTTAGTCCCATTTGTATCAAATTAGGTCTTTAAAAGAAAATTCTTCTACTTCTGTAATTACTATTTATCAGGTGAAAAGTAAGTACAGAGTTATATACATATTAGGTTTCAAAAGAGCTTAGCTGGTTATTCTATTTCAAACCAATCACAACCTTATATCAAAAGTAAAGCCTTCTCATCATTTTGGGCTAATTTTTCACCTTATTAATTTGCCATAGAATTGTTTTTCCCTTTTTTTTTAAATAAAATAATTTCATTATATATATATATATTAATTTGTTGTTAATTAAGGCAGTTGGGCTGTTCACTTCACAACTACTATTCTGGTAGAAAAGCATGTTTAATATAAATACAATATTAATTTTAAAAAATATTACTTCTCCACTGAAAACCAAACAAACAATCGTATAATAAGAATACTAAAAGTCCGAATAGTAACAATATAAATTAATAAATTTTACTTAATAATATGATGATAATCTTAAAGTCTCGAGTTTGAATACAATTATTGACTTAATAAGTCCTTAGTTCAAATACAAATCATAATAAAAAAAAATTATGCCAATTTTAGGTAAATTGGGGGCTAGAAATGGTTATAGACTTATAGTGGAGAAAGGCTTAAGTCCATGATGGAGTTTCACATTCTATAAATATACCCCTCTCTAGGGTTAGGGCTTGCAATAAGAAGCTAGCTAAGACTAAAAGCAAGCTCATGCTCTTCCCCTACAATTTCACTTACTCATCCTTCTCCTCTTCTGGCCAGATTACAGCATAATTTAGCATACAAATTCAACAATTACTGGGTGGAATTTGGAGGATTTCAAGCAAGAATAAAAGGGCAAAACTTGAAAAATGAGGAAACGGCAAGTTGTGGTGAGAAGAGAAGAACCAACAAGAAGTTCATCAACTTCATCTTTCACTGTGAGGAGTGTTAGATATGGGGAGTGCCAAAAGAATCATGCTGCTAATGTTGGTGGCTATGCTGTTGATGGGTGCAGAGAATTCATGGCTAGTAATGGAGAAGAAGGTTCCACTGCTGCACTCACTTGCGCTGCCTGTGGCTGCCACAGAAACTTCCACAGGAGGGAAGTGGAGACTGAGGTAGTATGCGATTGTTCTTCGCCTTCTTCGAATGGGACTTGATTAAAAGAAATTTTAGCCTATCAATTTCTCTATCTCTATATAAATAATTATGGATATTTTGTGTTTGATGTATTGACTTCTTATTTTTCTTCCTTGGGTTTGAGAGTTTTTTGCTGCTGCTGTTGTTTTCACCATAGACTTTAGGGTTTGATGGATTATATATATATATTTATGTGTGAAGAAGGAAAAAGAGGGGAAAAAATTGAAGAGTGTAATTAATTAAGTTGTCCTATCTTTGAATGAGCTCCACAAATATGAAGGAATATATTAAATTGTATAATTTTAGTTGTTTTGGAATTATATATGATTTTATTTAACAGCTAGAAATTAAGAATTTTCTACTGATAAGAGATGGGAATTTGATGAATAAATTCCAGTAACGGTTTCTGTTGTGTGATTTTTGTGAAATTATAGTCAGATGTAAGACAATTATCTTAGTATTTAAGTTCTTTTTAATTTTGAGCAAGGCACATTCATTAATGCAGCAGCAGAATATGAATTTTTATTAATTTTGATTTAATATATAATTGAAGATATGCATTTCACAACTTGAAGTTATCAATTAATTTAAGCACTAATTAGAAGAACTATGGTTGAGAAATAGGGCAGAATTATGGTTGAAGCCCAGATAATTAAGTAATCAATGGTTAATTGTTGATGAAAGTTTCATTAACCATTTTGCAATATTATCCTTTTGAAGCTCAGAGAAAAAATCAATGGAATATTTTCCAAATGCGGTAGTCATATCTGTATGGCAAGATCACTTTAGCATTTAAGTCCATAGGCCCACATATCTAATCATGTTGGTTGTTAAGATGGAAATTCTACTTAGCAATGTAATTAAAGTTAATATAAGCCTATCTTCTTTGTGTTTGGTCAATAAAATTTCATTAATTACTTGATAATCCAAATAGAATAAAGAAAAATTAATACCAAAGAAAGTCCAAAGAGCAAGTTGCTGCACCATGAGAGAGCCTTGCACAATGAACTTATATATTTGATTTATATGAAACAAAAGGTCCAATTGGAGATTAAAACTCTGATATCTCACAGTCCTATATTAGCATCATTGTTTTAATGACATAATTAAGAACGTGCATTGCTTCTGGCATATACATATGATCACATGTACAATACTTTGCCAGAAAATATCATAGAAGTTAAGGACCCAAATGCTTGTACAGCTTAAATTATAATATATCTATCGATAAAATGGTGAATTGTACATCCTTGCATTTTGAATACTTGTTGATTTTCTTGTTTCTTAGTCTTAAAAAGGCAAAAATGCAAATTCAGTAGCATATGGTTGGATATTTTCCATGTGATATGTATAATGACTATGGAGGGAACAAAACCTTTCGGTATATGTAGAATTGAATTCGGTAGATATCAATTTCAAAAAAAAAAAAAATCAAAGTTTTTTTTAATTAGGATATTAATTAGAACTATAATTGTGGCAGTATTCCATGGAAACTGTAGTTTGGCAGAGCTGAAATTGGATAAATATTTGCATAAATTCATAATGACCCATCTTAGAAATGGTAACTCTTTAAAAATTTCCCCATCTTACATTTGGAATTTCTTTCAAAATTTGCTCATCTAATTGGATTTGGAATTTTTTTACAAGATTTGCTCATTTGGGTTTGGAATTTCTGTCAAAATTAAAATTCTTATCTTCGATTTGAACTTCCCTCCGTTTTGCCATATTTTATTGGTCTAGAAATTAATATCCTACATATACTTTATTTCTTCTTAAAATTCTAAACTCGAATTTGTACCAAATTGTGATAAGTTGAATTGGAAAATACACAAAAATCACTCCTCCCTTCAGCTAATTTTTGGATGAGTTAAATTCAAGACTCATTTATTCAATATGGCATCAGAGCTAACAGTTAGACCACCTGCAGATGTTCAGTTCTGCAAAATTTTCGTTCCTGATTTCTTGCATGTATTTGACTTTGGTCATGAGAGAGTATGTTGAGATATCTCATATCGGCTAACTAAAAAATACATAAGCTCTTTATAATAGTTTGAGCATCCTTCCTTTGAACTTGCACTTGGAATGAATTAGGCCCAAAATCCATTTATTCAACAAAATTGAACCAAATAATACTATAGATAATTGTTGTTTATTTTACTTTACATAATTTGAATGAAATACCCACCGGGTAATTGTTTTCATAACATATTTTTTATATTTATATTATTAAATTAACTTTCTAATTAACGGGGTGTTAACCGTTGTAGTCAATTGGAAGCTGATAGCCGATTAATAATAGTATTTGGTAAAACTAACTAAATTTTATTGTTTGAATGTAAAATTACTAATAGGGATATTATTTATTTCAAAAATATATTCTTATATGATATATAAAAAAAATACACAGACTATTTGATGTAATTATATATTTAATAATTAAAATAATAACTCCAATAAAATATAATTTATTATAAATAAAAATATCCATAAATGTATATCTATAATTTGTAAATATAATAAATTAATTTAATGTATTTCTTAATATATTTTATTTTATTTTATTTTGAGGAGGCATGTTTTATTTTTAATAAAAAAATTTTATAAATAATGTATTTTATTTTGAAAAGCTAATTTTGTCATTTTATAATATTAGCTCCGATTGTTTCAAACAGCAGTAAGTTAGGTTTTCTAGTAGCTACCAACAATATTTTTTTTTAAATCAAAAGTTGGAGAGCAAAAATCGGTAACCGTAATCATGCATCTCAAAGGTTGATACACACTTAGTGATCTCATCATGTTTCATCTCAGCTACCAACTATAGTTACCAAACACTTTTGTTGAACTGTTGAGAATCAAAAAACTGTCGGCTATCTCCAACAGCTAAATCAAATGCTCCCTAAATGTAAAACATATATATTTGATCATTTAAATTTTAAATTAACTACACTCATTTAAATTTAAGAAGGAAATAATTAAATATATTATTATACAAAAATCTTGATTTTTTTTTAATATAACGATTCGCCTTTATAAGTTGCAACCGACATCACATTTTCTTTACTCACATTTCCACCTTCCAGCATAAAATGTTACTACGAGTCTGCGACCCAGATTTTTATGGTCTATTCCAAGTGCAGAGGAAGGGCAAGAAATGCTTTGATATATAAATTTTCATCAGAAAAATAAAAAGCTAATAGGTGAACTAAATTAAAAGGAACCCTAATAATCTAGGTTCTAATTATTTAACAAAAAAAAATGATTTGATTAAAAAAAATCTAAGCATAGAAGTTTTCTTTTCTAAAATTTTCCATATTAGTTTTTTTATACCCAAAAAATAGGAAAATCAAAGAATTCATCTTGATTCTTTGAGGCCTAAAAAATCGGAATTTGGACACAAATTCTCATTCTATAAGCTAATTTAAAATTCTAACTCACCTAAGTTTCATTTTCATAACACGAAATGGCTAAGAATTTTTTCTACTATTCCTTATTCTTCTACTCTCTTTCCTCTCTTTCTTCTTCTTTTCTTCTCACTACACAACTTCATCCACCACCCAAATGATATTTGATCATTACAAAATTTGAATCACAACTAGTTTTTCACATTCCCATCACTGTTGTGACATTAGTTTTTCTAAAATCCTACTGGATTTGCGAGATCGAAGAGGAAAAAATTGCACATCAGGCTGCCCTCTCGTTTCTCCTATTTCTCGCTTTCTTTCACAATTTTGACAATAAAAATAGAGTCGGATGGTCGAAAAATCTTGGATTGGATAATTTGAGATCTAGAAGCTGCCGTTTGAGGGCTGATCAGTAAGAGAAAAATCAAGTGTCAAGTTGTTCTCTTTTTTTCTCCTATTTTTCAGCTTACTTTCTCAAATCTAACACCAAAAGTGGAAAAACTTTGGACTTGACAGTTTGAGCTCCGAAAACCACCGTTTGAGGGCTGGTCGAGAACAATTTTTTCACTCGTTGTACACATAACCTATATATAACTAACATATAATGTTTCTGTAGAGATAAATTCAAATTGCATCATATGTTATAACTTGATTGTGTGTAAGTTACATGTATATTATATGTGTTGATAGATATAACTCATATATAGTCAACATATAACAAACATATAACACGATTATCTTTTTATTATTATTGTTGTTGTTCTTCTTCTTCTTCTTCTTCTTCTTCTTCTTCTTCTTCTTATTATTATTATTATTATTATTATTATTATTATTATTATTATTATTATTATTGTAATACCCCTCGATATTAACTAGAATTCTCTTCAATTATACCAAGAATGTTACCATGCTTGAGCTTCAAAACAGGATCAAATATAACTAGATAATTCACCATGGCCATGATGACTTTAAAAACAATAAAACATTCATGCATGCTTAAATAAAAACTTCTTTTACTTTAATAAAAGACAATATATTGGCTTCATTAGCCAAAGCTTTACAAATATATGAGGAGTTACAATTTAACATATCCTTCATGCCTAAGGCATGTACAAATGTAACTACTCTCAATCCAAAATACAAAAACAAAATCAAAAGAATACCTTGAATAAATCATCGACCCCTAAGATTTCCCCTTGACTCTTTGGCAACTTTATCGTCTTGTCAGCTTTTCCTGCTATTTATGACCTGCGTAAGAGATGAAACATCCACATGTTAAGCAAATCTTGCTTAGTAGTAGATATAAACATACAATCCATATGTACATATCAATATGTGTACCATTCAAGCATATAATAATTATTATGCCTTTCCTATAATGGAAAACACAATATACAAACATCATAATAACAATGAGATCACCACTTAGCATAATCACACATTTCAAACATCACAAGCTCTACTGAACTTTCCAAGTTAAGAGCACTTAAATACCAAATCTCAAGCCACCTCAACTAGTAAAACTAAGGGTACCCAAATACTAGGCTTGAAGCTACTTTAGTCTTGCACAAACAATGGTCAAGGATACCCAAATATCGAACCTTCAGCCACATTGATCTCCTACCATGGTACCATGTTTAATTCTACTATTTTTCCTGGTCTACAAGTCCCATACAAATATAGCATACATATTTTAACTTAAAAACCATAACTTTTTCACAAGAAAACACCCAATAAAGGCTATCACAGCCAGCCTAGCCGTGAAGCATACTGCTTCACTTGGCCAAAAGAGTCACGGACGTGACATCAATATGTCACAATCATGAATTTGGAAAAACACCCTTACTCGAATTTAACAAATCCTAAATAAGCACATCACACTCAAATCTCTAAGGCTAGCCAATTGTAGCCTTTCCTAGCTACACTTTCAACATATAAAGAACTAAAACATGCCTCAAACACTATAAACATTCATAGCACACATCAAATCCACTCATGAAGATTGTAAAAAAAAATGCACATCACACCAAAACATCGTTATTAACTATGAATCATCCATCACACCCATTCAACTCACCTCATAGCCTTACTTTTCAACCTCAAGACCCAACCTCATAAAACTTCCAAAATCAATACCAAAAGATGAAGAAATCACGTTTCCTTAATTTTTGAAGACCAAAACTAGGGTTGTTAGCAAGAGATCCTTGAGATCCAACCTCCTAGCTCTTATCAACTCTAACTTCTCCTCACTCTTTGTTTTCCTTATCAAATATCTTACTAAAATTGAATCTAGAGGTAAACTTTGTGTTTACTTGCTAAGAAAACCTTTGGAGAAGAATGAAAGATCAATTATTAGGGTTTAGGAACAAAGGTTAGGGTTTGAAAGCTCCTTGGGCGTGTGTGAAATGGAAAAAAACTGAAACAAGATATTTATATCAGACCCTTCAATTACTCATTCTGTCACGGTCATGACACCTAAATAATATCCAAAATATCTAAAACCCGACCTTCACAGCCATGACACCTTATTGTCATGGGCATGACACCTTAAATTCACATTTTCCAAGCCTTTTTTGCCCCCAAACTCCAAACCCAAGCCAACTTTTACCCAAGGACCTTGCATACACCTCATATACCACTCCATACTCATACAACAAACATGCCCAAACTTGCGGGTGTGACAATTATTATTATTATTATTATTATTATTATTATTATTATTATTATTATTATTATTATTATTATTATTATTATCGATTGTTAAAATATGTGTATTTTGAGACTGAATGTGACATATTGATTAGAAACCTAATGCATTCATAATCAAAATAGAAGTCTAACGAGCGTGAGCAGATATGAAGGCCAACAGTAAATAGAAAAAACAACGATATTTAGAGAAAAATTAGTAATTATCTCAATAAGTTTGTAAAGAATTAAGTTAAAGAGTTAAAAAGAAATTTGGTTAATGATAGTAATTAACAGTAATAAAATAATCTTAATTAATTCTAAAATAAGTTCCATAAGTAATAATTGTACAGATTTTGTGTATTTATTTAGCTAGACTTAGTCAGTTTTTTAGTTGTAGTTTTTTTTTTCATTCTTTTTCTTTATATTCCTCTGTTATGCTCTATTATGTATATTAGTAGAGTGTGGCTAAGTCAGCAAATGGTTATTCTGTTATTCTTTCAGTTGACATGTCAAGTGATAACTGGAGGAGCTAGCTAGCTTAGGCTGTATATAAATTGAGCAGTTACTGAACAAAATAATCGATTCATTTTCCATTTTCTTGATTTTTGAATGCTCAATATTTCATTCTTAGCCCCACTTATGAATTGATTCAATTGATTCTCAATTTGATCTAAAGTAGAAGTAATGATTTCTGACCATGGTATCAGAGCTTGATACTCTTCGAAAGATTTATATAGCTGAGGTGTTTTAGAATTTTTTTTTTTTTTTTTGCTGGTTACTCTCGATAGTTAAAAGAATGGAGTACAATAATGGCGATTTATTGTTTCTACTTAACTTTGATCATCTAGGTATGTCTTTGGTAACTAACTAGCTTAATGGCCAAAATTGCCTTTCCTGGAGTAGATCTATGTGTATCGCTCTTAAAGCAAAAGTTAAACTTGGCTTTGTTGATGGAACTTTCAGAAAACATGAACCAAATGACCCAAATCTTACGTAATGGCGTAAGGTTAATTGTATGATAATCTCTTGGATTTTAAACTCGATTTCTAAAGAAATTATAGAATCCTTCATTTACATTAATAAAGCAAGAGAGCTTTGGGTGGAACTGGAACAATGTTACGGGGAGAGTAACGGACCATTGTTGTTCCACATTAAGAGAGAAATAGGTTCTGTTTCTCAAAAGGATTTGTCAGTTGATCAATATTTGAACATATTGAAGAAATTATGGGATGAGCTTGCATGTTTACAGCTAAATCCTTGGTGCTCCTGTGGAAAAGGCATATGTGGTATCGATAATGCTATTGAAGAGATAAATTCTAATTCAAAGCTAATAGAATTTCTGCCGAGACTGAATGATGCCTATGATATGGTACGGAACCAAGTACTAGTAATAGATCCCCTATCGACAGTCAATAAAACTTATTATATGCTAATGAGTATTTAAAAGCATAAAGAAATTAACATAAGGACTGAATTATAGAAGACCAGTGCATTGCTTGCTAGTAAGATCCATAATCAAAAGGGTGGAAAAGGTTATAAGAAGGAAGATAATTATAAGAAAGATAAAGGAGAATGATATTGTGATTTTTGTAATATTGGAGGACATCTAAGGGAAAATTGTTTCAAAATTCATGGGTATCCTGCATGGTATAAAGAGTTTAAGGAAAAAGGAAAAGGTTATATGAGAAAGAATGTAGCTAGCATGGTTGATGGACATGGCAAAAACTCCTCTTGATATTCAGAGTTATAATAAAGGTGACAAGGAAGGTAATAACTAGCAATCTATGACAAGAATTATACAGTAAGAAGTTGCCAGGGTTTTGAAAGGGAAAATAGTAGGTGATGAAGCACGAGTGAGCTTTGCTCATATTGTTGGAACTAAGTACGCAGGTAATAATGTTGAAACTCAATATGCTTTGCATTCACTGGACTTACTTAAAGTAAACTCCTGGATTATTGATACTGGAGCTTCTAGTCACATGAGTTCCAATTTAAATCTTTTGCAAAACCATCATTCCGTTAATCATGACATTCTCATTCACTTACCTAATGGTTCAAAGACATTTTTTAAACATATAGCTATGTTAGTATACACCCTAAATTGACCCTTATAGAAGTTTTCCATGTCCCAAACTTCAAAGACAACCTCCTATTTGTAAGTACAGTAACCAAAACAACTAATATAATTTTTCTCTTTTATCCTAATTGCTGTTTACTACAAGACCAAAGGAATAAAGAGGTGATAGTTGTTGGCAAGATGGTTGGAACTTTGTATGTCCTGGATTCAAACTCCTTCTTTAGCTCTAACCTTAAAATCCATAGACATTTACTATCCAATTCCTATAAATGTAATTTCGTTCCTAAAGCCATAAAGAGACCTTTAATAACTATTGTACCTATTTGCAATCTATGAATAAAATTGATATTTCAATTGATACCTGGCATAAGAGCTAGGCCATGCCTCTAAGACTTTGCTGCAACATTTACCTTTTCTAAGTTCTGACATGCAACTTGATATTTATAATATTTGTCATGCTACAAAACAAACTAGGGTACCTTTTCCACCTAGTAGCATTTATACTAAACAAGCTTTTGAATTGGTGCATGTGGACATGTGGGGTCCATATAAAAGGGCAAGTATAGGTGGGAGTTACTATATGTTAACTGTTATAGACGATTATACTATGAGTGTTTGGGTTTATTTATTGCCTTCCAAGGACAAAGTGTGCAGTGTTCTCTTTAATTTTTTGTCATTGGTAGTAACCCGGTTTGATTGTAAGGTTAAAACCATACGTAGTGATAATAGAATGGAGTTTATGTATAGTGAATGCACCAAATTCTTTGCACAAGCAGGTATATTACACCAAAGATCATGCCTTTATTCGCCCTAACAGAACGGTGTAGTCGAGAGACGATATAGATAACTCTTAGAGATAGCTAGAGCTTTACTTTTCCAGTCCCATTTACCTGCCAATTACTGGGGAGAAGCTATTCTCGACACTACATATATACTAAATAGATTACCAAGCTCAGTTCTTAAGTGGCAAACCCCATATGAATTACTCTATAAAAAAAACTAGAGTATAATATGCCGAGAACTTTTAGGTGCTTATGTTTTGTTACTAACACATTGCCACATAAAGACAAATTAAGTTCTTGAGCTCATAAGGGAGTTTTTTTGGGCTATAATCAAGGACAAAAAGGTTATAAAGTGTTGTTAGTGGAAAATCAAAGTACTATGGTTACTAGGGATATTATTTTTTATGAGCATTTATTTCCCTATGCAGTAGAACCAAATTCTTCATTTCTTGATATTATACCATTACTTGACCCTGACACCTCCATATTAACTAATGCTACCATAGGTACTCAATCTGACCCCACTCAATCACAACCTTTTGTAAACCATTCATTACCTACTTATAGCCATTCATGACCTACTAGTACTAGATCTAAACAACAACCTTCTTGGATGCAAGACTACATTTGTAACTCTACTCATGCTTCTTGCTCTTCTGCTATCAACTTACCGGTTCCTCATGGTATAGCATCTTTTCCTCCTCCTTCTAACTTCGTTGCTCACTATTTTTCGTCTTCTTACCTGGCCTTTTTAGCAAATATTTCCAATGTCCAGGGGCCTATTCATTATAAGTAGGTAATACAACATAAAGAGTAAGTGGAGGCCATGAATAGAGAATTGAAGCTTTAGAAGCTAACAATACATGGGAGATTACTGATTTGCTTGCAAATAAGTAAGCTATTGGCTCAAAATGGGTCTATAAGGTAAAATTTAACCATGATGGCTCTGTGGATAGATATAAGGCTAGACTAATGGCCAAAGGATAATCAGTTACTCACAGTTGATTATTTTGAAAGTTTTAGCCCTATTGCTAAATTGGTTACTGTTAGGGTCTTCCTTGCCTTAGCAGTTGCTAGAAACTGGTCCATTTACCAAAAGGACATCAACAATGCCTTTCTTCATAGTTTCTTAAATAAAGAAGTGTATCTAACGCCACTTGAAGGATATGCTAAGGCTACTCCTCACCAAGTTTGCAGTCTCTGTAAATCCTTATATGGCCTTAAACAAGCTTCTAGACAATGGAATTTGGAATTTACTAAGAAATTACTCAGCATTGGATTTCATCAGTATGAGCATGACAATTGTTTGTTTTTTAAATAGGGGAATGACTCCTTTCTTATGCTACTTGTCTACGTAGATGATTATCTCTTAGTAGGAGACTCTGAAGATGTCATGAAAGAGGTTAAAGAGTTCTTAAATAAGTAGTTCACCATCAAAGATGTAGGGATTGCTAAGTACTTTCTATGAGTGGAAATTGCATGATCCTCCTCTTGTGCATATTTGTCACAACGCAAGTATGTTCTTGACATATTGAAAGACACCGACCGTATTGGAGCTAAGCCAATCAAAGTCCCACTACCTAAAGGTTTTAAGTTTACTGCAAAATCTCTAGCTCTTGCTAACCCTGAGCCCTTTCGATGACTGGTTGGCCGTTTGCTCTACTTAAATTTGACAAGGCCAAACATTACATATAAAGTTCAAAAATTAAGTTAGCATATGTCTACACCTTGCCAAACTCATTGGGAGGCCACCTTTGCATATTATGCGGTACCTTAAATATACAGTCACTCGAAGACTTTTTTATCCTGCTCACAATGATCTTTAAATGGTTGCCTATAATGACAATGATTGGGCTACCTATGAAGTCACACTCAAGTCCTTGACTGGTTTTTGTATTTTACTTGGGTGCACTCTTGTCTCTTGGAAAACTAAGAAGCAAGTCACCATCTCCCACTCCTCCTGTGAAGCTGAATACCGGAGCTTAGCTTCCACTATTTGTGAGTTGCAGTGGTTGACATACATTCTTAAGAGCATGCAAGTTTCTATCTGCTAAACTATACCTTTATATTGTGACAATCGGTCTGCCATTATATCAGTGAAAACCTCTTGTTTTATGAATGCACAAAATATTTGGAGATCACATTGCAGGAACAAATTTAAAGATGGATTTATTAGCTTGCACCATGTTAACTCACCTCTGCAAATTACATATGTATTCACCAAACACCTACCTGGTCCTCAGTTTGATGTTCTTTCACACAAGTTAGGGTTGATTACTCCTAATCAACCTCCACCTTGAGAGGGGCATGTACAAATTTTGTGTAATTTATTTAGCTAGCCTTAGTCAGTTTTTTAGTTATAGTTTTTTTTTTCATTCTTTTTCTTTATGTTCCTCTGCTATGCTCTGTTATGTATATTAGTAAAGTGTGGTTGAGTCAACAAGTGGTTATTATGTTTTTCTTTCAGCTAACATGTCAAGTGATAATTGGAGGAGTTAGCTAGCTTAGGCTGTATATAAACTGAGTAGTTACTGAACAAAATAATCGATTCATTTTCCATTTTCTTGATTTTTGAATGCTTTGTATTTCATTCTTAGCCCTACTTGTGAATTGATTCAGTTGATTCTTAATTTGATCTAAAGTAGAAGTAACGATTTCTGATCAATAATTAATTACTTAAAAGCAAAGTTCATTATAGAATTAATGAGCAAGTGCAGCATTGGTTCTCGCTACTTAAAAGCAGGTCTTTTCCCAAGCTATGAATCTGCACCAATGGCATAATAATAAGAGTTAAAGGAATTCTTTTCTCGCGCTTGTCAATTCTTGGTATAATACTTACTTGGAGTCTAACTATATAACCTAATTGCTTTGGTATCTGCTTCTTTGCTTCCCACTCTGAGCCACAACAGTGCACATTTCCCTAATAACAAAAAAATGTTATCCTATTTACTCAATTGTGAATCTAATCCCTTATGAGTACAATTTGTAACAACATTTTTTCTCTTGCCCACCCTTTCTTTGAACCTTGTCCATGATCAAACTTAAAGATATGTAAATCAATGATCAAACTTCTAACATCTTCTTCAATCCATAAACACGTAGAACAATAAAACTAGAGACCAAAGTAGAGCAGAGCTCAACAAAAAGAAAATACTAGAATTCTAGTCAAACAAAATAGAAATTATTGAAGCAAAGTCTTTCCATTCCTAATTGTTTGGACAAAGCCTAAGATGATTTTGAAACTCTTTTTCTCTTCTTTAGTAAGTTCATGATTGTGTTTAGCCTCCTCATGTGTGCTTCTAATCGTGGACCTTGACTCTTAACTCTATGTGTACTTTATCTCGGGTTCCCCGTGAATCTTCATCAACAGCATATAGTAATAAGAGACCCAAAAAAAAAATTTATTTGATTATCAATAAACTAGCTACTAAATGACATAAACAAAGTAACCAAGTAGGTTCTAATCCTATGATTCACTCCTCTCAATTCATGTGTTCGATTTCAACTAACAAATTAGAAGAATTGGACTGCCTATGATCAGTTCCTTGGCAAGGACTAGAAGAATCAAAAGCAATTGGGAGGAATCAATTCCTAATTTTAGCATTTAAAAGAAAAAACTACCTCAATAGCCTTCTGTTGATGAGCCAACACCGTACTCTCTATGGAGAAGACAACATCCTTCAAGAACTCGTAGTGCAAGAGCAACCTCCGCTCCTATAGAAGGACCAGTAATCTTAATGGGTTCTACACCAAATATATGATTCAAGGATTCCTCCTTGCAATCCTCTGCCTCCCTAAGAGAATGTCGAAACAGAAACGGAATGGCTGCTCTTGGCAAGGAAAAAAAAATGAATTGATTCAAAATTTGAAAAACGGAACCGCTGAATATTTAATCGAATCTATGATTGGGTTTAACAGAAGAGGTTGATGGTGGAGTCGAATTGTGCGACGGATTGGAGGAAGTTAAGAAGAGAACGAAGACGAAGGAAAGAGAATTCAATGTGAGCATCATTAAGGCTAGAACGAAGGGCAAGAGTGAGTTCTCTGTATAGTCTATCGTGACCAACACTTGTGAATGCCGATCTGGAGGTCAGTTGTATTAAAATATTTATTCAACTTGTATTAAAATATAAATAAAATAATATAAATTGGGACTAGTATCATTAAGAATCAAAGATTAACAAGGGAAAAAAACAAAACTCAGGAGATACATGAGTAATAAGTTTTAGTTTAATTGTATTACTCTAGAGACTAAATCTATGAGATTTCAAATTTAAATATCCAATCCGGCTCATGAGCAACTTAATTCGCTTGCCTATTAATTCAACAAGAGGCATCTTGTACAATCCTAGACAACCAACCCAAATTCCAATAATTCATCATGTTTAGATTAACAACCAGCGAATTAAGAGTCCATCTCCACCACGCCCCTTCCTTCAAAATTGGACAGCAACCAAAAGCTTGCAGCTCTTAAGTGCTAGAGCTTCTGCTATGTTGACACAGAATTTTCATTTTTGCCAATTTATTGCTTAGGTGTTTTTTTTTTTCTTTTTTTGAATAATAGCATCAAATTCATTCACTTATTAGGAGTACCTAAACCTTCCAAAAAATAATTATTATTATTATTGAAGATGGAATTTGATAGATTATTGGTATAAGTTAATTAGTCACAGCTGATGGGTCAATTGTACAGTTACAAAGTCTCAATCACGTGACCTGTACTATTGATTTCCCATTTGGGTCAGACAAATTGGGCTCTTTCCTCTATGTTTCGCATGCAACCAAGTCCATGGCTCCATTGCACAAGCCCTATAAATCTTTTTCCTCGATCATCCTTGCAATTCTTCATATTCCTCAATCATTATCATCACATTGCTTTAATGCTTTTTTTTTTTTTTTTTTGCTATTTAGTATCTAAAATTCAATCTTGTTATTTTAATGTCATGAACGTTTATAAATGTATATATTAAGTATATCATTTTTTATATACTAAGGCGCTATATTATTACAAATTTACACATTAATCTTTTTCTTTTAGCATATATTTATGGTGCGGTGTGTATATAAGTATATTTATAAGAATTAAAGGGCTAGGCTTAATAGACAAAAAAAAATGAAAGAATTTAAGCGGTTAATTAGTAATGGGTTTATTCAGGTTTTGCCTAATGGAAAGGAAAATGTAAATTTTTTATTTATTTATCACTGATATTTTACGAGAAGCAAAGCTTCATATGTCATTAGGGCAGAAGCCCTAGACAAGGAAAATGTAGAATTTGATATAGGGTGGACATGGAAGCAAAAAGAGTGGGATCGATAAAGAAGCATAATTAGATTAATATTCAGTGCAAAGAATACCAAACACGAAGAAAGATTAAAAAGAGGCAAATGGGTTGATAATTGTTTGGACCACATTTAAAAAAAGTGCAGGCAGTAATATTATCTTTATGCTGCAAATAATTTTAAATTTTTGTGTGTGGTCCTAATCAATTACTATTACAAGAGTTTCTCTCAACATCTGTTTAAATTCTTCTTTCTTTGCTTTTCCTTAAGTACGGGTATGATTTTATTTAAAGTTTTTTGCTTTATTTTTTTATGGGCTTTTTCTTCCCAAAAATTGAAAAACCCATAAATTAAAATTTCCAAAATTATTTACTCTATTGAGATAATTTTCAATTTTTTACATAAGAAAATAATTAATTTAATATTTTTTTTCTCATCCAATGATTTTTATATAAATAAAATATACAGATTTCAAAACGATCGATTTTAATGTCAGTAACAGATGTTTAATTAATTGCTAAAAAGTTGAATCATTTTTACTTATCGTTGATTTGAGGATTGGATTGTTGATTAAGAATTAATGAAACATTTTCAGTTGACAAAGAAAATACATAATTAATCACGAAATCATCTTTAATTAGGATGTCAAGGTAACCTAATTATTTAGTAAAACTAGTTGTATACTCGTATTTAGGTGAATCTTTTTTAGGATGAGAAAAATTTTTAATACACAAAAATTTATTTAATTTATTAATAAAAATTAATATTTGAAAAAGCTCCAAATAAAATCATACCCCCAAAATACAAAATGCAGAACTAAATCAAATGCAAAGTATAAATTAATTAAAATAGTATTATTTCTTCCTAATAGTTGAGCAAAACCCATGTATAAGGATTTGATTTAAGATACGCAAGATATTGCTCCCTCCGTTCTTCGTTCTATATTAACTGTTTCATATTAATTGTTATTTTTACTTATTTTACTAGGATTAAAAAATTATTAATTAGTCTTAAAAGTAGAAAAAAATTAGTTATAAATACTAAGTTACCCTTGATTTTGAAAAAATAAAAATTTTAAATTCAACATAATATTAAAAACTTTGAATTAATCGGACAAATTTGAAAAAAAAAATTAATTTTCATTAATAATATAAAAACGATAAAATAAAAAGAATTTAATATTTTCTCAAAAAAGCAATAATTATTACACAAAGCAGGGAGTAACTCTTTCTTCTTTGTTGGCCCATTTCAATGTGGCAATTTAAGAGATATGCGGTAATTAAGAAACAAATTAAAACAAAACTCTCCTAAAGATGAATCGGCAAAAAATTCTTATAACTTAATAAGAAGTTTTGAATTCAAATTTTAGATATATAGCTATTTTAAAATTTTTTAGATATTGTTTTGTCGCCCTTCATAGTACTACCCAGGATGAGCAGTATCAATATCAGTTCGTTGATATACAAACTAAGAATAATTGTAGTTTTGCTAAAAAAAAATACTAAAACAATAGAAAAAAATAAAAAATATATACAAAAAGTGGACATCAATAGTCCGGAAAAGATAAGCTTAGTCATACTTTTGCATACAATAAGAAAATTATGTGATATTAATACCCATGACTTTGATTCCTATTTATTAATATACAATTACATTTAATTTACATAATTGAAATATTATTGGTGTAATTCACCCATTTCTATTTATTCAAAATGCTACCCATGACTTTGATTCCTTCATAATATTAATTTAGTAGGTTTCTTTGTTCAATTAGATTAGATTGGTATAGAGATTCTTTAATTACTAATTATTACTTACATATCATTGAGATGATGTACTTAAAAGAGTAATGGTAATCTTATTGGACTTAATATTGAAAAGGGAAAGAGAATGATTAATTAGCACAAAGGTACTCTTAAAGAAAGCTCCATTTAATAAGCAAGTCCTACCTATCCCCTTATTTTTGTGAGTAAATTTTACTTTAGGCCTCTACCATGACAGTTTCTACTTTTAGCTCAAGCATTATTAATTACAACAACTTTAATTTACTCTATTCAAAAAAAAAATTTTTTAAAAAGTTACATTTGAAATTTTAGATGCCTAGCTATCCGATGGATATGGTGCAATGTTTTGGATATTACTTGTACTAAAAATAATGCGATAACTTCAAGATGCATGCTGTAGTTAACAAGTATAACAATTTTTGGACACTTTTTTTCTTGTACTAATCAAATTTTATGTGCTAAAAAGTATAACAAATGAAATTAAGAAGGTGTAGTTTTGGATTTGCAGCTATCTTAAAATTCTTATGGGAATATTTTGTTGCCCTTCGAGGTCCTACCATGTACAAGTAAAATTAGTATCAGTTCATTGATATATAGACCGAAGACACGTATAATTTCGCACATACAAAAAAAAAGTATAACAAATGGAAAACAAATGAGTTCAAGTCTCTTGGTAACTCAGTTATAACAATAAAAATTATGGAAACAGTTTAAAAATACTGATATAATAATTTGGTAATTAGAGATTTAGAGTTTGTAATGTTTACATTTACGAGGAGTTTGGTTAAACTGTTACAGTCGGTTAGTAACTAATAGCTGGTTAAAACTTTTGGTAAAACCAATTGAATTGTAATTATTGGAATGTAAAATTACTAATTGGGATATTATTTATTTCACAAATATATTTTTATATGATATATAAATAAAAATAAAAAAAATACAGTGACTATTTGATAGATTATATATTTTAATAATTAAAATAATAACAACAGTAAAATATAATTTATTATAAATAAAAATGTTCGCAAATATATATCTATAATTTATAAATATAATAGATTAATTTAATGCATTTTTAATTTATTTTATTTTATTTTTAATAAAACAAACCATGTATGTTATTTTGGAAGGCAAATTTTGTAATTTAAAAAAAAAGATTCCACTAATTCAAATTAGAGTTTTTTTAAATAATAATTGTTTGAGATTTCTAACAGCTACCAACTGCAATTATCAAACACTTTTGCTATTGATGATGAAAAAACTATCAGCTACCTTTAACAGCTGAACCAAACGCCCCCTTAAATTCTGTCAGACTCTATAAAAATTATCATTAAAAAACTACATATAATTACGTAGTTTATTATTTTTAAGCCACCTCGTCATCTTCTTTGTAATATAAGAAAGAAAATTAATATTTGGACAAATTTTAAAACACGAATACTCTGTATTAAGAACTCAAACTCAATATATGCAATGCAGTTAAGGAAAAACTATTAACGTCTCATCTCAATTATTGGAGTTAAGATATAACAATTTTTTATTTACAAATGGAAAAGAAAAAGCTAGGTAGAAAACACCCAATTTCACTCGCAACTTGCAAGAAAAAGACTGTTTGCACACACAAGGGAATATCATGGTGCACAATACTTATCATCACTCAATGTGAGATGGGCTGTAATTGTTAAGGCAAAATGCATTATTTAACCTTTAATTAATTTTATAAATATATTTAATCTATCGAGCTTTTAATATTTTTGTTATTCTATATCAACTGGTAATTTTTCGATAAATTGAACTCTTTTTAATTAAACATTAGACTATTAGAACATGAGTTAAATTATGTTAAAACATAATATTTAATTCCACAAAAATAAGATATTGATGAGTAGGATTAATGGAAAAAACAACTTAGTCTCTCCTTATGTTAAGAAGATTGCTGAGTTAATTTTATTTATAGTTACTAAACTTTGTTTTTATTGCATTAAAATTATAAAAAAATTTTCCTTCAAAAAATATTAATGAACTATATTTTTATTTCACTTATGGTCAATTTTCAATACGAATTAGATTTTTGATGATACGTCAGCTGTCATATCAGTTTTCCAGTACTTCATTTTAGAAATTTAGCCAAAAGGAATTTTAGCGAAATGAAAACAAAATTTAATAATTATTTTAGAAAGAAAAAAAGTTTGAGAGTTTTATTATAATTACAACAAAGTTAAGTGAAGGTGGATGAAACTAAACCAAGATTTCAACTAATCAAATATGGTACTCTTTTTTATCTGATTGTACTTAGTTGCTTATTTTTACCTAATTGACTTCGAGTTTATGTGCTCTTCCTTTCTTTGTTTTGGTTATTTTCCATTATTCTGCTCTTTTAGCTGGAAACAAAGATATGTTGTGTTGCTCAGGCGTGCAATTTTAGTTTGCAGAACTTAATATTTGATTTATGTGGTTTTTCTCTCGCCATTATTAATAAAATAAAAACGCTTATAAAAAAAAACAAAGATACGGGTGATGATAAATCAAAAGAGAGATATGGATCGAGAAAGAGGATGTGCCTGAGCTATACCACTATTTGTCAAATGCAGAAGTCTGTAACTTTTGGTGGGTTGAATTTATTTTATTTTATTTTAAAAATTTAGAGATTGAAATGAAGAACAGAAGAAGTGATTCTACAATGGTACTTACATGCGTAGGTAAAGTAGGGACACAAATTTTGAAATAAATGATTAGTACTTAACGAGGTTAGCTTAGCTGCCTTGTGAAGCCAATATAAATCACTATGAATTAACATGGCGCGCATTGCGCATACCCACATTTCTTTAGGTACATAAGCATATCATCAATGAAGAAATTTGGCAAAAGTTAATATCATCACCATAAAGCTGCAAAAGTTGAATTATTGGAATTTGTAACACATTTGCATTAAAATTTCCTGTGTCGACATTAAACACTGTTTTACATACATTAATTAATTAATATTCCCACCCAAAAAAATAAAATAATTGATAAATTTATTTACATATAACTGTGTAATTAAATTAATACTCTAATTTCCCCCTACATTTTATATAGCGACCCATGCTTAGGCAGTTGGGTCGTTCAACACAGTGCCCCCACAAAAACAAGATTACTGACTTCATCAATGACCAAAACCAAAACAGCCCATTGGAGAAAACATGCAAGACAAGACACTCTACATTTAAATACCCACTCTCGTCACCATCTTCCTTTATTCTTATTATGCAACTAACTGATTAATTATGATTTCTACTTCCCTTATAAGGAAAGTGAAAATAAAATATTACCCAAAACCAAAGTAGGAGATTACATTTGTTATCCGGCCTACTTTTCTCATCTTATCCCAATTAATATATAATTAAAAGCAGATTAGTTTAAATATTAGTAACTTTCCCTAATGAGTATTAAAATATAATATCTATATATAAATGCTAAACACCAAAAGCTAATTACATCACATGCACTTTTATTAGACGAGCCATACAAATAAAGTATTAAGTATGTTTAATTTAATAAAACAGTGGAGTTATCAGAACCAATGGTGCCTCAATGATAGTATGAATTTGGGGAATGAACAATTAAAAAAATACAAAAAAAATTGCAACCCAGAATCAGATTAGAAATGGAAATGCTGATGATTGAAAAGGGTTTTTGAAATGACTAATTTTTTAATTAAAATAATAGTTTTCAAGGCATGAAGATCTTCAAAACAAATCATCAAATTCTATCTTAGCAAAAGAAAACCTTAAAATTATATGAATAAAGTTAATGAGATATGTTAGAATAATATGTAACCGCCCTTAATCTATGTGACATCACTTCTTGCTTCTTTCTTTCAGACACAAGATAACAAGAATCTCTCCCTTCTCTCTCTAATCTCTAATCTCTAATCTCTATGCTTTCAATGAAGAAGCATTATTAGATTCAGAAACTGAAATTCTGATAATTAATAAATATGATTAATTTAGAAAGGAACATTAATCTAATCTTATTCTTATAAATTAATGATCGATTGTATTGGAAAAGTTTGAGCAAATCATGCCATAAGAAAAGGCTAATAAAACTAGCAATTAAAGAACTAGAACATAAAAATTCAGCTAAATCAAGATCAAAAACCAAAGAAAAACTGATGATGAAAGAACTGATAAAATTTTTTATCCCTATGGATCAATCTCTCCCATATGTTACCTCTCAACAAAGTGAAGAAGATTGTCATTAATTAAACTAGAAAAAGAAAAGAAGGGAACAAAATCAGAGAAAGATTGAAGCAAAAAAGAAATTAGAAAGAGAGAGCTACTAGCAGACTTACTTTCTATCTAGCTAAGATTTATTACCATCGTCATCGCCCTCCACCATAAAGACATCAAGAAGAAGAAGACGACCCATTAGTGGCAACATGAGCATTCTCAAACTGCTGGTCACGATTAAGGTCGTTGTCGCCCCTGTTGTTGTTGTTGTTTTCAAGATTATCGCTTCTACCATTTCCATTGGTATCTCTTTTGCACAAGGTGTTCTTGTTATTATGCATCCACACTTTCAACACACCTCTATCAACCCCAACTTCGTTGCAGAATTCTTGAATCAATTCTTCATCCCTCTTCTGCATCTTCCACCCTACTCTCTCTGCAAATTCATACATTCTGTCTTTCTGGTTCTGACTGAATTTCGTCCTGAATCGTTTTCTCGCCGATGAACCGCCGAGAACGGATATAGTTGAATTGTCGTTCAAACCTGCAGACACACCTCCTGATAGGGCTAATAGCATGTGCGGCGCAGAGGGGTAGGATGAGGAGATCGGCGGAGGAGAAGCTGAATTGGGGCTTCGATACGGTGGCACTGCCTGTGGAGGTGGAGGTGGAGGGTGGTGACGGTGGTGAGGTTGGTACTCTATGGTAGTGGCGGTATTAGTACGGGGAGGAGAATCCTCTGGTTCACGGCGGTGGAAATTACGGTGGCAACCGCAAGCAGCGCATTTGAAGGAGGTAGGGTCAGTGTGGGTAGCGTTGGGAGAGGGCATAAACTCTCCACAGCCATCTAGAGCATGACCACCTAAAGTAGCAGCGTGGTTCTTGAGACATTCTTTGTAAGTGACGACCACCGGCGGAGCAGAAAGATGGTGGTGGTGGTGGTGGTGGTGGTGGGGATAGTGGCGTTTAAGGACGCCGTTGGTGAAAGATAAAGGCTTTGGTTGCAGGATCCGAGCAGGAGTTTCCGTTTCTTGGTCAGGTGATTTAGTAGTTGGGGCATTAGCGTTGATATTATAGTTGGCGGAGGAGGTGGTTGATGGGGCTATGTCCATGGCTCTAACATTTAATTTTACTTGTTTAAAACAAAACCAAAAAAAAAAAAAAGGAAACGAAAAGTAAATTAAAGAAATGAAAACAAAAGCCTTATAAAGATGGATATGTGATTTATGCAATTATTATTAGGGTTTTCTAGAGGTGGTTGGCGGTGGAGCTGGTGGTGGAGTTCCGGCCGTGGAAGTTGATTGTTGTGGGATTTCTGAAGGGAGAATAAATTATGGGTTTTTGCTCGTTTTGGTGAGAGGAGGAGGAGGAAGATGGTGATGATGAGCAGTGATGAGTACTGATAATAGAAATCTGGGATTATGTGGTTGTGCTTCTTAACCTTAACCCACCTGTGTTTTATTTTAAACCATAGTTATAAATAAAAATCTATGGTTAAGTCATTTGACCCCACTTTGGAGTTAGATATATGTGCGTGTAATAAATATGCCTGTGTAGCCATTGACCCTATTGGACATTAGTATATTTTTTTTAATTTTTATATTCCACAGTTTTCTAGTATTGAAAATTACAATCACTTTTTATTCATATATTTTTTATCATATATTTTTAATATAAAAAATACATATATTTCATTATTATTAATTTTTATAATAAAAATAAGTTCAAATTCACCTACATAATTCTCCCAGTTGTTTAGGCTCTTCTTACCGGTCCTTTATGCATTCTTAATTCTGCTCCTTTTCCAGTTTCCTGCTCTTTTTTAATTATCTTTCGTATGAATTATTAATTGATAATTAAAAAAATAAAATTTTATTTAAGATTTATATTTGATTTGATTTCAAACTCATCCATCAAAATGCAAATGGCATATTTGGGACTGCCTTTTAAAAAAATTATTCTTTAGGAAAAAAAAAATTATATTTTTAACTTTCTTTAAATTTTAAAAATTGATTTGGGTATAAACAGATAAATAATTATTTTTTAAAATGTAAAAAAATTAATTAATTAAATTAAAAAATTTAAATTTTATTTTTAAAATTTTTAAGAATAATTTCAGACACCTCTATAAAATATTTTATTGTCTAATACAGTCATAATTTTATTAGTAAAAATTGAAAGGTGAATTTACCAGTAATTAAAAAAAAAAAAAAACAAGAATAATGGTATAAGAGAATCGTACTGCATTTTCCTGAGACATTCTGTTACCTTTCTTCTTAATTCTGTCAAATTGTAGTGACTGTGGCCTGGACCTCTTTAACACTAATGTCTTTTTCATTTTCGAAAAATAAAAAAATAAAAATTATAGGTAAGAATAACAAAACAATAAAATTTCCTTTTTTTTCTTAAAAATATAATTTTAAAATTTTTACTTTTTATAGTAATAAACATTTCTGAATTTAAAATTTTTTTCAATTTTGATTTTGTCAATTAATTCATGATCCCAGGTTTATACTCCATACTTTTGAACATGAAAACAGCGAGGGCGACAAGGGCATACAAATTATGGGTAAAATCGTCCTTTAAATGTTTTTAGAACAGCACAACCTTATATAATAGAGTTGAAGAAGGCATATTTGTCGGCTGGGAGAATTTTCGGACGTCGAAGAAGGGCGTTTGTCCTAAACAGTAAACACCACTTGTTTGTCTACAGGTAAACGACATCGTTTCCCGAAATCCCACCCTACACAACCGCATTTCTAAAGGGGTTTCCAGCAGTAGAATGATACATTTGTAGATGATGTTTAGAATTGCCGATAAGTGATTTAAAAGTATATTTTGATTTTTTTTATTTTTTTATAAGTTTTTTTTTTAAAATTTATTTTTTAAAAAAATATTTATTTATATGTTCCTACTAAAAATAATTTTTAAAAATAAGAAAAATTTAAAAATATAAAATTTTTTCAAAGCCAACCCCTTACAAAATAAGGTCGAAACTGACCATAGTCACGTGATAGAATGACAACAAAACCCCCAACCTGATCGATCCACTGCATTGGAGCTTAGTGCATGAAACACGAGATAGATTTCAGATTTTGGTAACGTAAATTATCATAATAACAATATGAGCAAGACACGTGTTTATTGTAATTGACACGTGTGAAGTTACTTAGATTCATCAAATGCCACGTAGTGAAGAGACCTAAGGTCAAAAAAAAAAATTTCTTTTTAATCATTAATCGGAAATTGTTTAAACTTTGAGAAATATATAATTTTTTTTTTATGGTTAATAAAGTCAACATAATCGATAATTACAGTGTCAGCCTCAAGCAATAATAATAATAAAATAAAATAAAATAGAAATGATACGGTACTGAAAGGAGTAGTAGAGTAGAGTATTGATTTTTTAATTTTTCTTACTTTTTGAGGGCACTGATTTTGTTGGTAAGGAAGGATTAACGGAGGAGATGACATGAGGAGACCAATGATAGAAGGGAGCTAAGGTTTTAATCATGGAAGGGCGTGTGGAGTGAAGAAGCTGAGCTAACCATTGCATCGAAACTCACAATTTTAAGTTAACCAGAGAAACTCAATCAGTGTAGACTTATTGTTAAAAGTAAATTACTACTTACTTCATATATTTTAATATAATACATTATTTTTTCCATCTAAATAAAATAAGTTTAGTTTTATTTTAAAAAAAATCTTTTAGTTTAGTTAAATTATTAATTTTTATTTAATATTTTTTTTAAAAGCTCTCAATTGATTATTATATTTAAAATTCAATTCAGTAGTATATTTAAAATGTTAATAAATTTTAAAATTAATTTAAAATATAAGTTTTTTTTACTAATACAAGTGATGACATAATAAGAATAAAATTATAATTTAACATAATAATTATACTTTAAATAAATAAAATGCTATATAATTTAGAATAGATAAAAATAGATAATAAGTCTATCTTTTTTGGACAAAGGAATTAGTAATTTTTTTAAATTTAAAAAATATACAATTTATTTTCTGTAATTTGATATAATACATTTGTATTTTTATAAAGTTTGAAAAATATATATAATATACTAATAAAAAATATTTTATTTTGCTTCAAAGTATTAATCCAGTAAATCAATTTTACAATAAATACTAATGCAATATATCAAAATTTCATTGGATAAATAGTATAATTTTTAAATTTTTAAAAAATACTAATATATTATATTAAATTACAGAAATAAATTATATATTTTTTAAACGTTAAAAGTATTAATTTTCACTTACAAAAATTATACTGTTCATTTCCTTTTTTCTTTTATACTTTTCTAATACTATTTCGTTTAAATTTTAAATTATTTAATTAATATAATCTGACCACTACACTGTACATATCCTTAATTTTAACTAAATTACTTTTAAATTTTTATTTTATATTTTTATAAACTTTTTTTTTTTAAATCCTTAATTTAAATATGAGTAGCTTGCATTTGTGTTGATCCAAATTCATAACATGATGTCAACTAAAATCCCTCAATAGTTGTTATACTTGTTATCCGAAAATTTTTAAATTTATTTTAGAAAGTGTAAATAAGTTGGTACATATAAAAGTAGATTTACATTATAAATTGTAGGGTCAATGGATTCCAATTTTTCTTATAAACAATTTTTAGTATATATTTAAAAAAACTATTATATTTATGTTAAAAATTTGGACTCTAATAATTTAATATAAAGAACTCCATAAAAAGTTTAAAAAATTTTAAAGTGCGCTTAGCAATATAAAAAGTAGAATATAGTTTATATTATAATATAGGTTGGCTATAAATTTAAGTTGTGTTGACCAATAATGTATTTAATAAAGTAGATAATTTGTATAGAGATTTATATTATAATCTCAAAAAAAAAATGGTAGAATTAATATTAATCTTAAAAGCTAGTAGATTAATATTTTTATTTTCTATTATATCCTTATTTTCTCATCAAATAATAGATTATACTTCTTAATTACAAAAATTTCAGCATCTTTTAGCATTTTTTCGCTTCGCATATATATTATTTCTGAAACATATTATTATATTATATTGAATTAAGATATAATAAAAAAATATATATTATATATTTTTTTATTATATGTTTTAAATAAATTGTATATAAGACTTTTTTTATTAAATATATCTTTTTATATTATTTTACATTTTGAGCTATCTTTTTAACTAGTTTAATAAACATTTTAAATTCAATTAAGTAGATTATTAGTTATTAAATTTTAATTAGTAACTAAATTATTAAATATAACAAAATTATCAGCTATTAAATTATTTAAACAGATTTTTTATTTAAAAATATTTTTAAATAAAATATTATTAGGCTCTTACTTCCCTCGTTGCATTATAGCCATTTATCCATTTCTTGGCTTCTCAATGCGTAATTGTGTGGTAATCATATGTCTACTTTTTTTTTTTTCATTTCTATTCTTTACTTTCTGTATTCCAACTTGCAATCGTCTTCTAAATCTTCTATTTTTCTCATCTCCACATTGTAATTGTTTGCACTTTTTCTCTCTTGCAGCTATTTGGTTATTTCATCGTTTCTTCCTTTTTTTTTTTTTCTTTTTCTGTTACTGCATTGTCAACCTTTCATTGTATTTATCTTCATGTCATAGTCATCGATTCTCTCTAATATATATAAACTATACTGAATAAAATTTATGGGTACGAAATTTTTTTAATTTAATAAAAGATATTGAGTTTGATCCATGAACATACAATTACTTTAAATACTTTTAAAAAAATATTTCACCTCCATTTAAAGTCCTCTTCGGTATATTCTAAATTAGTCTTTCTAAATACAAAATAAAAAAATAATTTAAAGATATTTTCCAAATGCAAAGAAAATATTGAAATTTTTAGGATTAAAAAATTTGAAATTTCGGTGAAGAGACAAAAAGGAGCGAGAATTTTAAAATTTGACTAGTGAAAAGACAATGCACTGTCCAACTAATAAATATGTGACATTTTAAAAAAAAAAATTACATGTATATGAATATATTTATATATACAAACTATGTTAATATATGTTTGGTACCAACTCTAGTTGATTAGGGGTATTTGAAATTGTATATTTTAAATTTTTTTATTTAATTAATTAATTTTTTTAATTTTTTATAAATTTATTTTATAAATTTATTTAAAAAATATTTATTTATTTACTTATACTAAAATTACTTTTTAAAACTCAAAAAATTTAAAAATACAACTACTTTTTCAAAAAATAATTACAAATGAGCCTAAGAGATTTATTGTCTATTCTCTACGAAAAAATCTAAACCGAAAGAATTTTATTTTATAATAAACCAAAAATTAATTCGATCTACAATATTCAAGTCTAAGTGCTTTTAAAGGCCGGTGGATAATAATAAATAAATATATATATATATGTTTTGGGGTGGAGAAATGACATTTGACAGCAAAATGTAATTCCGAAATCCCAAAAATCTCGTAATCCTTCTTTGCTCCCACTCTTATTGCCCGTCACATATCACTTCTCTTGTCCTCCACAGTACGTACTTGCTTTGCCCCGCATAGATATTTTTTTTCTTTTTTATATTTATTTATGTCAAAGAGCTTTATCAAATCTCTAATAAATTGTTTAGTTTTTTCTAATTAATCACATATGATTTTATTTTATTATATATGGATTTTTACTATATATCATTTAAAATTTTTATAAATATTCAAGATACAGATTTAGCTTCTGAATGGACTATTTAGATATTTTTTAAATTTTGCGTACTTATATATTCACAACATAATATTGTGCAAATTTATGAAAATCAAAATTTTCAGCGGTACACACTAATCTCTACATTCGCAGGTGCATTTAGATAATTCAATAGTCGAGTCTCTGTGTTGTAATGCAGCAAATTAAGGGTTCAAATCACGCCATATAAATATTTGAATATGTGTAGTGTTAAAACGTGAGTGAACAGTGGCAGAACTTCAAATTCTTGAAAGAGAGAAAATCATAATCTTTTTTTTTTTTTTTTTGAAAGGGAGAAAATCATATTCTTTAGAGCAAAATATAGGCTTACACTCAAAGATCTTTGGGGTTAAACTTATGTATAATTTGGGTCCCAACTTTGCATAAATGAGAGTGAATTACGAAAACGGTACTCCAATTGTATAAATTTTAATAATTCAATATTCTAAAGATTATTTGTAATATAAAAATATCTTAATTATGTAAATTGTAACTAATCAGAACCGCAAAAATTATTTATAATACAAAAACATCTCAACTTTTATTTTGTAACTAAATAGTATTTATATTTTCAGCTACTGTAGCTCATTTGAAATGCTTTTTAGAAAAAAAAAATTGTATTTTTAATTTTTGTTGAGTTTTGAAAACTGTTTTCAGATAGAAGTAGATAGATAAATATTTTCTCTGGAAATAGATTTGAAAAAAAAAATTAGTCAATTAAATAAAAAATTCAAAACCTTCATTTGAAACACTCAACATTAATTCCAAACACTCATTTAGTCTTCCTAATAGAAGTATCCAGACAAATTTTAATAAAAACAAAATTAGTTGTAATATCCAATAAATAAAGTTAAAATTTATCTAATTTGAACATTATAGCTAATTTTAGTTTTATTAAAATTTATCTTATGTGGATATTTCGTGTTATACTTATGTTAGAGAAACTATTATTTAAAAACGAAAATACTATTTAGTTATAAAATAAAAATTGAGACACTTTTATATTACAAATAATATTTGAAGTATTGAATTGTTATAATTTATATAATTTGAGTAATTTTACATTCCAAATAATTTTTAAAATATTAAATTATTCTAATTATATAATTCGGAATACCATAAATGTAATTCGCCCATAAATAAAGACCATGCATGACCATAATGAATACAATTGATGACATAATATAAAGAAAGACTGAGGAACTTCTTGCACGGTTGCACCTAAAGCCTTTGCACCTTCTCAGGAACAAGCTCGCATTTTCGTAGACATGTCAGGATTTATTAGGTAATTTCTAATCTAAAATACTATTTTGAGGTAAATTTTACGCTAAAATAATGTATCTACACTAAATTTACTTCAATTCATAATACCATTATTTACATAAAAGAATATTATATATATATATATATACTTTTTTATACTTCATTTTATAGGCTCAAATCATTTTTTATAATATTTAATAAATATATGCAAAAATAAAAATCAATTCTAATTTAAAGGACTAAAATGAAAGTTGATATTAAAAAATTAAAAAAAAATGCTTTATAATCCTGTGTCATTTCTTCTCCCATCGTCTTTCCTTCTTCCTTCACTGCGGAAAGCTATGTGCCAATCCTAGTCCTATTTTTCCTTCTTCCCTTTTTCCTCTATTCTTCCTTTTCTCCTCCCTTCTTCATCTTCTTTCTTGTACAAAATTAAAAAAAAAAAATGAAGAAGAGAAATGGTGTAGCTAGAGTACATAGCCAAATATGGCGTGACACTGTACTTAATGTCTGTTTTGACACCACAATAGAGTCTGGTTGGAGCTACACCATTTTTGTCTTATTCACTTTTTTAATGCCAATTTACCATGGGTTTGAGATGCTCTTAGGAAAACTATTTCCTCTCCTCTCTCTATTTCATTTCCAATTATTGGTTTTAGATTAGCAAAGCTAGATTAATTGCTACTATTTTTTAAGAAATTATAGATTTCATCAGTTATGCTTATACCTAAAATGACCTCATAAGACGGCAAAATATTTACACAAAAATTTTAAAATAGTTACATATCCAAACTCGAACTCGAGACATCTAGTTCAGCTAAAAGAATTTCGTATCAACTTATTCATATGCTATATTATATAAATATAAGTGCATCAAATGTGGACATAGGGGATTAGAGGAGAGGGCATAATTGATAGTCTCCCAAGATTAGAGAATAGGAGTGGGAATGAAGACATCAACCAGCATATTGCTTCTCCATTTCTTATGCAATAATGAGGGGTCTTATGCCCTACGGCCTTAATTTGGAATTTCAAATATGGGGCAAATTGGATAGTTGTTTATGTCATTTTAATGGATAGTGTCCTTTAATATAACATCCAGCTTAGAGAGAAAAAGGGAATGGCTTCTTATGAAGAAAGTTAAGGTTCCTTTAATTAATATGTAACTTTTTTTATTAGAAAAATTATATATCACGAACAATATATAATTAGTTGAAGTGATTTAACATATCTTTCCTTTAAATAAAGTTTTGGGTTCAAATTTTGTGTGTATGGAAAAAAAAAACTAATCCGGCTCGAACTCTATTCCATAATTATAACCTTCTAGAGACCGGTTGGTATAATGAAAAAAATTTTATATCACAATATTACCAAAAATATATACTAAACTTTAGTTTATTTATCAATTACAAGATATTGACTTAATTAATATTTTTATTTGTGAGGATTAATTTAATTTTTTTTTTTTTTTTTGCTATTATTCATTAATATTAGTAAAAATTAATCAATTATGTAATGAGTATAAGAGAATAACTGCTGATTTGCAGCCCACAATCTATAGTATCTCGTAATGAAAAAAAAATCTTTAATTAATTTTTAGAGCATGTAATTTTGGTCAACGATGAATTGTCTCGTAGATTCCGAAAAGATCTCAATAATAAAAAGTTATTGTGAATTGAGAAATACTAACATTAATAACACATTTTGAAGTGAATTGGTGCATCTTTTTCTGAGGTAAAGTTTTGAAAGTCTTATATATGGAGAAAATATATATTAAGAGAGTTCTACTATGTAATAGGTTAATAATTAGTTCGAATCGAATTAATTCAGTTCTATAAATTTTTGAAGATCAATTAGTAATGCGAGAAAAAGGAGAAAAGAAAGAAAAACTAACAGTGAAACCCACAGGAAGATACCCAGAAATTTGATTTACAAAAAAATAAAAAGAGATGGAAAATTTTGAAAATTAAAAAGAAAGCAACAAAAGATTTTGCTTTCAAACGAAAATGCCAAATTAGATTAATTTCTAGGGAGGAAAATAATTATAATGGCGGCAGTGTTTATCTCCAATTAATTAATAATTTGAAAACT
>CATIWF010005576.1:0-15435 GCA_949630135.1 Balakata baccata | reverse complement strand
TGATCAAGCTAGCTAGCAAATGCAAATGTTCACATGGAAACCCGGGACAGTGTCTGTTTAGCCTGGTCACAACAATAAGAAAATGACATAAGCATAAGCAAATGAAATGTTTACATGAATTAATATTATTTATATTCATATGATATTAATAATTAGAATGACATGTAAAATGTGTATGAATGACGATTATTACTTGTAATTGCGATTGACTTAGTACTTTAGAAAGCTTTTGATAATTATTCTCATTGAGTTGCAACTCATCAAATTGCATCATCTTTCAGGCAAAAAAGCGTAATTAACTCAATTGGAGGTGCATATCATATAGAAGACATGAATCACAGGTCACCGGCCGAGTCTCACTAATCTCTCTCCTTGCATTGCACATATGTATAGAAACATGACATTTGTAATTTGGGTTGTGTATTTGTATATGTATAAATTACTAAATATGCAATGATGTATAAATGTGTATTTGGCTTTAACATTTCTAACTAAAATAATTGAACATAGTGTCTGAATTGTTAACATATGTGATGCTTAGCTGTCAAATGTTGCAAAGTGATAATATTATATGATTCAAAAAAAAATTATCCCTCATTATAAACATGACTATGTCTTATTTTATACAATATATGATAATATAATATAAATATAAGTGATATTCATAGGTATAAGGTGTTACAATTAATATCATCAAGTAAATCTAAATATTAATAACAAATATTCAAATAATTTTATAAGCCACCTAATTTATATATAGGATAAGAAAAAATACAAAAAAGTGGCATGTAATTTAACACTTTCTCAATTTAGGGTATATGATCTTTTTTTTTCACAAAAAAAGCTCTATGATTTAGTTTATTAGAAAAAAGTATTTTTTATTACAATGTTAAGTCCAATTAACGTGGCACAAACGCTAACATATCATTGATGTGGCATCGATGTGGACATCATGTCACACTAATGTGGCACTAATGTAGTACTAATTTAGACATATATGTTAATACTATTGTGAACATCACTCAATGCCACATAGCACCACATGAGAAAAAAATATCACTTTAGCGTCATATCAAATAGATTTAATGCCACAATAGAAAAATTTTATTTTTTTGCTAACAAACTAAATCACAAGCTCGTTATTAGAAAAAATAAAAACTGTATTCCTTAAATTGGAAAAGTGTTAAACGACATATCACTTTTTTTTTTTTGCACTTTTTCCTAAATTTAAAATAAGTCAACCATTTAATTTTCATCGTATAAATAGAATTGTGGAAAATTAGATCATTAATCTATTCTTGAAACACATCAATAATATTAATATATAAATACCACTTAAAATATATGTTGAATCATTAAAAGCTTCAAAAATATTTAAATTTTTTGACAAATATTTCAATGTTGTAAATGAAAATTAATTTATAACACATTATTAGAAATAAATGTGTACAATAATTTTTTATAACCATATAACTTGTTGAGTAATTCATTCATAATTTGAATTCTAACGAGTGAGAACATTTTTCGAAAATCTTTGGACCTTTTGCTATTTTTACGGCAAAATTGAGCCTATAATTTCATTATTTGTGGATGTTTTCATCGTTTGTGGATGTGACAATCAATATGAAATTACTCCTTTGATTGGAGCAATTAAAGCATTCAAAGAGCTTAAACCATCTTATATAAATAAATTCAATACATGACATAAATATCTAGTATGAAAAAATCTACCTCAAATGTTAAATTGATATAATGCTTGAAGAAATTGAATTGAGACGATGTTTGTCACTGCATTATCAAAAGCAATTAAAATATTATTTTAATTAATTCATATTCTTTCAAAATATTTTTATCATTTTAAAAATGTTATCGCTGATATGCCGATCATAAAAAAACTCTAAATATAAGTAATCTTTTATAATTGTCAATAAATAATAATCCAATGACATGTTAAATTCATATAAAAATAAAAATGCATACACCAATGATCATTTTAAATATCATTACATATAGCAACACCTCCATTCAAAGAAACAAATTGTATTTGTAATTTTTATTTTTATTCATATAAAAAAACAAATATTATTAATTTTTATATTGCATGAATAATTTTAATTTTTGATATGATTAATTAGTTATATCATATTCGTATATAGCATAATCATGTTATACACAACACGATTCGACGCAGTATAAATAAATTGTCAGTTCTAGACATGACTCTATTAAATACATTTAAAAATAATTAAAATATTTAGTTATATATTCACATTTTTAAATATAAATGTATATATAAATAAATTTACAATATATCCTATTAAAATTAACTATATTAATATATATTGATAAATATTAACAAATTAGTGATACAATTGCCCTTAAACTATTACCTCTAAAACGATTCCATCCTAAACTTTGATTTAATACAGTTAAATTCTTTAAATTTAAATTGGGTGTAATTAAATTCAATTTTTTCTCAGCTTCCTTCCGTTAGCTTTTGCCAACTGAGTTGACTTTTTATTCTATCAAATGATGACATGTGTCATTTTATTTTTAAAAAGTAAAAAATATAAATTATTTTTCATTATGTTTTTTCTTTTTTTTTTAAACAAAAATTAAAAATTCAAATTAATTGAAAAAAACTCTTCATTTCAATCTGCAAAGAGCTTTTTTCGAAAAAATTCAAAAACCCTACACAAATTCAAATCTAAAAGCTCATGGGTAAAGAATCCATCAATGGAAGGAAGTTGTTTAGGAATATAAGAATCTAGGTCCAAGCAGACACTCTAGAACGAGAATCAATTGAACTTCTTAAATAAGAGAAGTCGTTAAAAGAATCATGGATGACTATGACCTTTCTTACTTCAGTAAGTGGAAGCACAAAAATAGGCTCATTCGAGGCGCTGAAAGAAGGAAGGATTTATTTTGGCATTTGGGTCGGGAGGAGGAGAAGCATAATCAGGGATTTCAAAGTCATGGAAATGGTTATCAGAGGTGGCTTGTGGGTCCCAACCCTGGATCGGGAGCTTGGCTTGCCCGTTGTGAGTGGTGGTGCCAATGAAGTGGACCATAATGCCATGGGTAAAGAATCCGTTAATTTTTAATAACTCCTTCCCAGCTGCCACCGCCACTAACACTCCTCAGCCAGCATTGCAAGCTTCCCATAAAAAAGAATTTCAAATCCACCGTTCTTTTTCTTCCCCTTTTTCTATCAAATTCAATATTCAAAATCTCATCCTCCTTCCTATAAAACATACCCAAATCCTCAATTTCTCCAGTGCAATTTTAGTTCCAAAATTTCCTGTCTTCCTTCTTCTACTAATCAAACTCTATTCACAAATTAGAAAAATCCCCAACTTATATACTAGAAACATGCCTTCCAAACAAGAAAAACTACTCTTAGCACTAAATCCATATCGACTGTACATGTTTCCTCTTGAAAATCTACAAATATGGGAAATATGCAAGAAACCCGAGGTTTCCTTTTGGACTACGTAGGAGGCAGTCTCTCTCAAGATCTCCGTCACTGGGCAACTCTCACTGCCGATGACAAACGCTTCATCACCCATGACAGATATGTACAATGAAGATGAGAGGGAGTTTTTTTTTTTTTAACTTAATTTGTATTTTAATTTTTGTAAAAAATAATGACAAAAAATTTTGAAAATAATTTTTTATTTTTAATTTTTAAAAATAAAAATAACACATGTCATCATTTGATTGGATAACAAGTCAACTTCAATGGTAAGTGTTAATAAAGGAAAATAGAAAAAAAATAAAAAATTTAATTATATCAAATTTAAATTTAAAAAATTTAATTGTACTTAATTATAATTTGGAAAATAATTCCAAATAATATAATTTAAAGATAAATTTACCTGATTGGCCACTTTTATTACAATAATAAATTTTACTATGCGCACATATAAGTATGTGTATATATATTTATAAACATGTTATAATATATAAAATTATTAATACAATATAAAAATTAATATATACTCATAAAATATTAACTTTAGTATTATATTTATAAACATTTTAAGTAATCACATGATTCGACGTAACACGTTTAAATAATACACACTTGGTTCGAAGTAATGTATTTAAATAACATACATATATAATAGATATGTTAAATAATTATATGACACAAAATAACATTTATATGATATATGCACTAACACGACACATTTATACGCAATATGATTTGAATGGTCAAACTCTAATCGTTGCAAATAAAATAATGGTAAAATATAGTTTTGTCCTTCAAAAAATAATGCTGCTAAATTTTAAAATTTATTTTCAAAATTTATCAATTTTAATGAAAATTTAAGTTATAACCAAATCTATGAAATTATCAAAATTTCAAATAAATCCTTAGCCATACTAAACATTACTAATTTTAGATTTGTAAATAAATTCAAACAAATTTTTATGTTCAATTGTACCAAACAACAATCTACGTCCTGAAAATTTACCATAAAACATTTCACCATGCAAATTTAACAAATAACAACTTAGTCTAAATTGTAATCAACTGCTAGCATTCCATTTCCTACCTTCAGATAAGGTAGCATCCCAACAAGTAATCAAAATAGTATCTTGAATAATGCATCCAAATATCATCATTTTTTTAATAGCTAAATATCATCATTTTTATTTGCTTCCTACCATTTATGTACCGTATATTCATAAATCTAATAAGAGATGAACTTTTCCAATCCCGTTTCAAGGCTTCTGCTATAAAGGATCTTGTAATTACTATTACAATATAAGCAATGATGGTGACGGCAATACCTCCAAGCAAAACAAGATGATCAAATGTTGCATTTTGAACTTTGTACACTTGAAGCCATATTGCATCCCAATTGCTCTTCGTCCACATAGGGTCGACCATCCCTATGGGATCAGAAGAATTTGATAGCAAAACAATCCAAGTTCCAGATTCATACTTCAATCAGGTTGAATATGTTGTAATTATGAGTCATTTTAAGAGAAAAAAGGGTAGGTTTCACAATTTGGTTTTAGAGGATAACCAAGATGTGTATTTCTTGATATGAAGACAATGAATTATTGTATTCATATGCTCAAAATGATGGATGTGTGAATAAAAATTGAAGTTCAAAGTAAACTCCTTGGTAAGGAGAAATAAAGTGAAAGTAAGTAAAGTGTGAGTTATCCTATATCACTAAAATGTCAAGTTGGGATATAAGTTTATATAGAAAGGTGCATCTTTTCAATACTAAGAAAGTAGCATAAAAGACTCTTTTGCGTCCACAAGCACAGGAAATGTAAATCTATAGTCTGGAAAAAGGTCAATGCATGGGTGTTCGACCTAGACATATGAATGTCAAGCTGAAATCCCTCAGTACAGGCCAAACCCAACTTTTACATTTTTTATTTCTAACAATTGAAGGACATGCTCATGTCATGCAACATGCCCATGCACAGTAGGTCATGAGCTTGTGTGCGACATGGTCATGCATATTAGGTCACGAGCTTGTGTGTGACATGTTCGTGTCATTGCGATACTCCTATGTCAAATGGAATGTTCGTGAACAGTAAGTCATTAGCCATGAATGACACGACTGTATTGCTATGACATGCCAACGTCGCTAGATTATCCAGATTTTTCTCTTTTGAGCTTTTTCTTCCCATATGTTACAACCATCAATGAAGTTGTATAATTGGGTGTTACAAGGCTTAATTAGCAACCTCAATGAGAATAATTCATATTATTTTCCTCTCTCTTCCATTCTAATATAAGTAGAGGCATTTGGCTTCTATTTGGGACACACTATTTTCACAACTTTATGAGCTTTCTTCTCCTCCTCCTTTTCTTTTCTTCACCTAATAGAGTGTGATATACATTTGATTCATTGTTGGCAATTGTTATGGCTTTCAACTCTTGCCTTAATCTATTGTATCTTAGGAGACAAATGCTGGTTGATCTTAAACACCTGTGGTAGGGGCAAATTTATTTTAAGGACACTGTGTGATACACAGGCTTTAGATTGCTTCCTTGATCCTTTTGGTCTTAAACACATATGGTAGGGGCAAATTTATCTTAAAGACACTGTGTGATATACAGGCTTTAGATTGCTTCCTTGATCCTTTCCTTATGCTTTGATCATATACTGGATTAACAATTTACATACCACTTTCCTAAAAATCTTAAAACAAATTCTCTACTTGTTATTTTAGTATTTGGAATTATAAAGTTTTCTAAAATTTAATATTTTTGTTTGCTTTTTTTTTTTTAAAGATGGAGAACATTGTAGTTGCTACCAATATTTAGGATGGCACCCAAGGGCTTTCAGATTCTACTACTCGGGTTATCTTTCATGTTGTGTCTGTGACAACATTTGTCAATCAAAGAGAGAAATCAGAAAAGTTCACTGGCTTGAATGTCAAGATGTGATAACAGAAAATATTGTTTTATCTGACTACCTTGAACTTAGTAAAGTTCTTGCTTGAGAAAGCTCCTGTTTAAAAAGATGATGAGCAAGATGTCCAATTAAGGTTAGCCTATGAAAGTTGGTATCATTTTGACTTTTTTGCGTAGTAATTATATCATGAACGGGTTGTATGATTCTCTATAAAATGTGTATAATAGAATTAAGACTGCCAAATAGTTGTGGAAATTATTAGATTGGAAATACAAATTTGAGGATGTCGGTGCCAAAAAAATTTATAGGGGGACGTTTCTTAGGCTGTAAAATAGTGGATTTCAAAACTATGGTATGCCAAGTATAAGAGCTTAAAGTCATTCTTCATGATATTTATGCTGTGAAGGAATGAATTTAAGTGAAACCTTCCAAGTATCTACTATTGTAATACTCATTTACCCTACATTTGATTAGTAAGATAAATAGACGTTACCCGTTCATTTGTCTTAAACAATCTGCCATATTAAAATACTTATATTTTTTTCTTTTATTATTATTATTATTATTATAATATATTTTTTTATACCTATAACCATTTAATTGATTAATAAATATATACTATAAAAAAACACTACTTTATATCTTGATATAAAATATATATTTTTATACTGAAATTTCTACTTATTATTGTATTTAAATGCCCCACCATACGCTACATGAGAAAATTTTGATAATATATTATAATGCTTCTTTAAAATATACCAAAATAAATTTGGAACTTCAAGCTGCTGTTCAGCTGGATTTTCTTCTTCTTCTGACAATTAATCTAATATTCTAGATCTTTTATTCCTGTGCAATGAAAATCTACCCGCACTAAGCTAATAGTTTAGTGGTGTTTCATAGGATAAACATTATACATACGATACATTCATAAATTTTATACATGTCACAATTTAATATAAATATCACAAACAATATTTCACATATATTCACAAATTAAAAATGCCATATATAAAAAAAAATACCACAAAACAAACTTTCTCATGCGTGGCAGATCAGGCCCTGGGATTGTGACCCAATTTCGGCCCATTTCCACCCATAATTTGACTTTGTAAGCTTTCAGGATTTTATTCCTTATTGTCTTAGCTTTAAAATTCAATAAAAATCATCTCAATCCGAGTTTTCTAGTAAACATTAGGGTCAAAATACTAGGTAGTATTCCAACACTTTTTACTTAGCATTTTCATAATACTCTTATGTCGGAGCTTTTGTGATCGAATTTTGACCTAGATATAAGCTGAATTTCAATCTAGGATCTTCACAACATTTTTAGCTCTATGTCTTAGCTATCAATTCCAATTAGTTTTAGGACAATCCAAGCTATAGGATCTAAGTTATGTTCAATTTAATCAGGGTTGTGCTACTGCAAGTGCAAGTGCAAGTGCAACAGGGCACTTGTAGGATTCATTGCAATTCAAGTATTTTGATAACCTAATTCATTCATATCAGATCCAAAATTTCCATATCACATCACTATGCAAAAAAATCAACATTTCACATTAATTTATTACAAAATTATATTGGCAACCATTTTTTACACAAGGCATTTTCCAAGTCACATGCAAGTATACATTTCATGCAAACTTCACATTTTATGGAATGCACAATTTTTATCCAAGAAGCACTTACCTATACAGCTCCAAATCTTTCTCTTTTCCTTCCTTTTCTTGTCTTGCTAGGTAGCCTTTTCCTTACCTTTGTCTATCTCTTGGTGGCTACTTGTTTGGCCTTAACAAAAAGAAAACAATATATCACTAAATAACACATTCAACCATTGTTTATGTATGAACATTAATTAATGATCCTAATGCTCCTCTACCCTTTTCTAATACTTCAATTCTTCCTCTTTTTACCTTATTTAAGTTCATATTAACCTAATGTCATTCCTTTCATTTAGGACAACCAAAATGGCCCCCTAATATTCAAGTCCTTTTCCATAATATCCATCATCTTTTAGTCACATAACCACCATTTAACACTTCTAATCATCTTCCCTTCTAATTCCTCTTCATAGGGCTTCCCCTTACTCATCCAATTAGGTTATGTTTCTTAAATTTTCAAGACACAAAATCAACTTCCATAACCTCCTAGGCTCAATTTCATCACTTCCCATATATAAACCAACCCTTATCCATCATTCCAACCACATCAATCAATCATAAGAGGCTTAAATACATGTAAAAAGGTTGAATTTGAGATAAAGAAACTCACCTTGTTGATTCTCTAGTGGTGGCTAAATTTCTCCAAAATTCTTCTTTCTTTTTCTCTTTTTCTCTTCTTTTCTTCTTTTCTTTCTTTCTTTCTTTCTTTTTCTCTAATTTATGATGGAAACTCTTTATTTATTTGATTTCTCTAACTTGAACCCTTTTTTTATCCACTTTTTTTGGTAGCTTAAGAAGCAAAAATGGAGGATTTGGGCTAGGGAGGGGGTCAACTACAAGAGGGAAGAAGAGAAGAAGATGACTTTGGTGATAAGTGAAGAATGCCCACCAAAATTGACTTTTATACTAAGATTTAAGTGTGTGAATCCCACTAATTAGTTTAATCTCTATTCTTATTGGTTCATTAACTTAATTAATTATAATTATATTTTAATTATGAGAAATTCTAATTCCACCACACAATTTTTTAATTCTCACACATTTTACCCAAACAATTCCAATAATATTGATTTTGTCCATAAGAATTTTTTTTTTCTAGTTCTTCTACCAAACTTTTTAATTCTTATATACATATCCCTACTTTTATTTTCTTATTATTTATGATTTTCCATATGTCCAAATTTAGACTCCGATCGAACTGACATGCTCGATTACAGCCACGCGTAACTAGGGCCTAAATTGTTGGATGTTACAATTCTCTCCCCGTAAGAAAATTTTGTCCTCAAAATTTATCTGATTTATTGGAGCTGAAAAGCTAAGGATACTGAGCCCTCATCAATTCCTCACTTTCTCATATGGCTTCTTCCACTGTATGATTGTGCTAAAGAATTTTATACAAAGGCATTTTCTTGTTCCATAGTTCTTTGACTTCCCTAGCTAAAATTGCCACAAGTTCTTCCTTATATGTCATATCTTGTTGTACCTCTATAGATTCCACATGTATTATATGTGTCAGATCTAATCTGTATCTTCTCAACATTGATACGTGAAATACATTATGGTTCTTATGCAAGTCTGGAGGTAAGACCAACCTGTAAGCCATTAGAACCACACATTCAAGTATTTCGTATGGTCCGATAAATCTAGGACTCAGCTTCCCTTTCTTGTCAAACCGAAGTATTTTTTTTCCAAGGTGAGATTTTCAAGAATAATTTGCCACTGACAGCATATTCTATATCTCTTCTTTTCAAATTAGCATAATATTTCTACCGGTCTGTCGCAGCTTTCAATCGATCTTTAATTAATTTCACATTTTCCTCAGTTTATTGCATCAATTCAGGACTTACTAACTTCCTCTCACCAAGTTCTATCCAACATAGGGGAGTCCTACATCGTTTTCCATATAGAGCTTCATATGGTGCCATGCCAAGACTAGCTTGATAACTATTATTGTAAGCAAATTCTATTAATGGCAAATGTTTATCCTAACTACCTTCAAAATCAATCACACAGCTTCTAAACATGTCTTCTAATACTTGAATAACTTGTTCCGACTGTCCACCTGTTTGTGGATGAAAAGCTATACTAAAGGTGAGTCTAGTTCCTAAAGCTTGATGTAAACTTTTCCAAAACTATGATGTAAACCATGGATCTAGATCAGAAATAATGGATATCGGCACTCCATGCAATCGAACTATCTCATTGACATATATGTCTACTAGTCGACTCAATAGATAGTCCATTCGCACTGGTAGGAAGTGACTCGACATGGTAAACCTATCAATGATTACCTATATTGCATCATATTTCCTTTGTGTCAAGGGCAAACCAGATGCAAAATCCATTGTGATCCTTTCCTATTTCCATTTGGGTATAGCAATAGGCTGCAACAACCTAGATGGTACTTGATGTTCTGCTTTCACTTGTTGGCATGTCAAGCATCTGATAGTGTACCCAATAATATCTTTCTTCATTCCCTACCACCAATAGTGAGTCCTTAAATCTTGATACATTTTGTTGCTCCCTAGGTGCATAGTATAAACTGCGTTGTGTACTTCTTTCAGAATGGTCTGCTTTAATTCACTGACATCTGACACATACAATCTTTCGTTATAGCTTATACACCCATCTTATTCAATTACATATTCTGGCCTCTCCCCCTTTTTCATAGCCTCAACTATTGACATTAACTTTTGATCTTACTCTTGGGCTTGTATCACTTGTTGTCTCAAAGTAGGTTGGACTCTTAATTCTGTAAGAGTTTTTCTGCTTAGTGTATTAGCTATAACATTCGCTTTGCCTGGTTGGTAGTCAATAATGCAATTGTAGTCCTTGATCAACTCTAACCAATGCCTTTGTCTTAAATTCAGTTCCTTTTGTGTGGGCAGATATTTGAGACTTTTGTGATTTGTGTAAATATAACATTTTTCACCATATAAATAGTGTCACCATATTTTCAAAGCAAACACTATAGCCGACAATTCCAGATTATGTGTAGGGTAATTCAGTTCATGAGGCTTCAACTGCTTAGATGCATAAGCAACTACCTTATCTTCTTGCATCAATATATAGCCTAGCCCATTAAGTGAGGCATCACTGTATATAACAAAATCTTTCCCCAGTGTAGGCTGAGTTAAAATAGGCGCTTCGGTCAATATGGCTTTCAATTTATCTTAGCTTGAAATTTTGGATACTTACAAAAATACGATAATGGAATCAATGAATGCTTTTATTCTTTGAACATATATTTCCTTGTAAGACTTTGAAAAAAGGTGAATTCGTCTTTTTACCCAATGCACTCATAAGGTAGTTAAAAGAGTTGAGAAGATTGACAAAATTTATAGAGGTTCGCGTATTAACTAACCTTACTCCTCTCCCCAACCTTGATTGGGTATTCACTAATCTAATCACTTAGATTACAATTTGGAGTTTTTGGCTAGCTCACTCCCAACTAGATGTTTTACCAAGGCTAACACTCAACCCGAAATTCCCTTGTGTTTTCATGTCTCACACAATTCCTTGCAATTTGGCTCACACTACCTAATTACAAGATAACCCAAGCGTTTCTAGATTAACACTTGAACCTTATACAAAACAATTAATGAAGAGATTGAAAAAATAAATTGCAAGAGTTTTGGCACTTCTTAAGTTGTTGGATCTTATTAAATGGCCTTTTGGTAAGGTATTTATACTGATTATCTACCGATTAGTCATTACAAAGTGGTACCATAACTCTTTCTAACGTTTTCTTACAAGTGCATTAAATACTGTCTGTAGAGAGAGTGGTCCCGGTTTGGAACATTGCTTTCTCGGTCGGGAAATGGCCAATTTTTGATATGTAGCAACTTCTGGTTGACTGATCCATCCTATGGCTAGTTTTTATTTAATATTCCCGATCAGGAGTCCTGGAGTCTAGGTCGGGACTTGCTCGATGATGCCATTATCGAGAACTTGGATCAACTTTCTTCGAGAGCTTCCTGCTTGGCACCATGCTTTCTGGTCAGGACCTAAGTCAGTCTGACTTTGGTCATTTTGACTTCATGATGACTTGGTACATTTTACTGGTGTCACCTCTTCAACGGTCACATCCTTTTGAATTTCCCAATCGAACTCTAACATATCCCGGTCTGAAAATGAGGTGTCCTGGTCGGGACTTCACCTGTCCCGATCTTCTTTTTCCACTGGAACTTTTGGAACATCAGAAAGCAGTGTTTCCTGGTCTAGACATACATTTCCTTGGTTTGTGCTCGAGTCCCGGTCGGGAAATACTTATCCTGGTTTGGAAATGACATGTCCCAATCGGGACATCACCTGTCCTAGTCTACTTTTGCTATTGGAACTTTGAAACATCAGAGAGCAGTGTTTTCTCTGTGAGGACAATGGCTTTTTTCGGTTTGTACTTGTGTCCCGATCGGGAGTTACTCGTCTCCAGGAAATGTTTGACTAATTCAATGAGGAATTCATAACCAAATGTGCTGAAACTTTGAACACAATCAAAACAACACTTAATGAAGATGTTAGTAATATTTAATTTGATTGTCAAGATCAAAATAGAGAGCAATCACCCTAAGACTAACAATCTCCCCCTTTTTGATTTTGACAATCAATCTAGGCAAAAATAACAAATTGATAGTTCTATAAACAAATTGACATATTGAATCATAAGTATTCAAAGTTTCATATCATTTAAAAGTATAAAACATATTGAATGGCTCTATGCAAAAAAAAAAAAAAATCAACATAATTGATAAAGTTACATTTTTACATAGTTATTATGTTCTTTCTTCTCCCCCTTTGTCAATATTAGAAAGAATGAAATACTAAGTTGATATAGAGAAGAAGAAACCATTTTATTAATAAAGTAAATGTATTACAAAGAAAGCATATGAAAACTAAAAGATGCAAAAGGAAAAAAAAATGCTAAGTTATGCATCTCCTTCTTCATCACTTGCCTCCTCTTCCTCTGCACTACTTTCCTTTTCCTCATGAGTGCCTTGCTCCCCCTCAAATGGTGGGGCTTGTTCAAAGCTATGAGTACATACATTTAGATTTAATTGCCCTTGCATGCTTTGAATATCTAAATGAAGGTGTTGCATAATATCCCTCAAGGTGTTGAAGGATTGCATTTGAAATCATAAAGACTTTGCAAGGTTAGTTGTTGTTGTGGTTGAGGAGGTGGTGGTAGAGGTGGCATTTTTGGTGCACTTGAGCCTTCTCCTCCTATAGAGAGCCTTGCCCTCTTCCTTGTGGCCTCTTGAATGGCCTTTTGATCATCATGTTCCCTAAAAGCATAGTAAAAGGAATCAATATCCTTGAAGGGTCTTCCAATTGCCTTACGATTGAGGAGATATTGGATGTATAAGAAACTCTCATATTGAGAGCAAGATGAAGAGAGAAGTGCACAATTCTCATCTGTCATGAGATGAAGATACTTTGCAAGATAAGTGATTTGAGTATGGAGAGAAATTGTGCTCTTGGTGGTGGAGGCTATGGACTGAAATTTATCAAGAAAAAGATGGGCCGTTTCCGCAGGCCGATTATGAATCATGGCATAGAGATAGAGAAGGTCTTCATAGGTTACTTTCTCATTGCTTTCACTTCTTGCATTGATTGTGAAAGTGATGATTCTGTGAAGGATGAAGTGAGAAAACGTCTTAATGTGCTTGGCATTAGATCGCTTGTCAAGACGAGTTTCAAGAGATATAATGTTCCACACATCAAGAGGAGAGAGATGCATAGCTTGAGTGTTGATGAGACCCTCCTTTTTGAAGCCAAAAGCATCTACAAGTTGACGATTTGTCATCTCTTGTGGTTGGCCAAAGAGACGAAATTGGAGGCCGTAGTAGCCGAGAGGATGTTTTAGATCTTTGATCACTTGAAGAGTGGAGAGGAATTTAATGGTGAGTTCATCATGGCCATCTTCAAAGGGCATGACGAAAGTAGTCCACCCCATTTCTTCAAGGATGCCAGTGATTTCATCTTTGACACCCAATTTGTCAAGATCATCAATATTGAGAGTATGGTTGGAGATGAATTTTTTGGCGGTGATGATGGCATACCATTTCTTTTCCTCCCTTGAGAAGACATTGAAGATATCTTAAAAGGAGGAGAATTAGGAGGAGGTAGCCACTTCTTTGCCTTTGGAGGCTCTTGATTTTGAGGTGCCAACTTTTGGTGCCATTTGAGAGGGTGAGTATAGAAGGAGTTTGAAGATTTATTATTGAAAAATTGAGAGAGAGAGAGAGAGAGAGAGAGAGAGTTTTGATGAAAAAGTGAGGAAAAGAATGATAATAGTGGGGTATTTATAGAGTTTGAAGAGGTATGTTACCGTTTGAAGTGATTAAATGGGAGTTATGGCAGATGGATTTGATTGGTGGCAGTTACAAAAGGTTGCCATCGAGTCAGTCTTGATTGGGACATGGAACTCTCCAACAGTCGAAAAAAATTAAAATTTGGACTCAATTCCAAGAGGGATAGGAGGCTTCCTAAGCGTGCATGTTTGAAGAGGTGCAACGGTCAAATAATATTCAAATGTCCCGATCGGGAAGTATGGATTCTCGAGAGGATATTAGGAGTTGTAACGGTTAAATTGATTGTCGCAAGCAGGAGGGAGTGATAATATCCTGAGCGGGATATTATTCCCGAGCGCAAAATGTGTTTTCCAAATAGGAGTTATAGGTACTCTGAGAATTTTTAGCAGAGAAGGGTATGAAACTATCCATAGAGTCTAGTATTCATATCAAACAAGTAAATAGCATACATAGATAAACAATTTTACATGTAAAAACAAGGTTTAAAGTTTTCTCAAATCAATATGCTCCCATCAAGCATACCAAGCTCCCTTTTTATAAAACAAAAGCTTTCATCATTTAGGGGCTTGGTAAAAATATATGTCCGTTGGTTTTCAGTATCAGTAAAATCTAACACTACATCATCATTTTGAATATGATCTCTTAAAAAAATGATGTCTTATGTCAATGTGTTTACTTCTTGAATGTTGGATGAGATTTTTTGAGAGATTTATTGCACTAGTATTATCACATTTAATTGGAATGTGGTCAATTTCATGACCATAATCCTTGAGTTGTTGCTTCATCTAAAGGACTTGAGTGCAACAACAACCAGTCACCACATATTCAGCTTCGGAGGTGGACAAGGCAACCAAAACTTATTTCTTGCTATGCCAAGAAACTAAACATTCACCAATAAATTGACAGGTTCTGGATGTGCTTTTTGTTAGAGATGTGCCCAAAAGGCAATCGCCTTAAGCACTTAGTGTACACATTCATAAAGGCATTCTTTCATTATATTAGTATTCATTTGCATATGAATTGATATAGATCTTAAACTGATTAATGAAATTCCATGATATGAAACATAGC